>LGRX02033167.1:0-66141 GCA_001247695.2 Cymbomonas tetramitiformis | reverse complement strand
CCCCGTCCCCGTCCACGTATGCATCCCCCTGTTGAGGGCCGCAGCAACCCTGTGAGAATACACCGAGGAACAATGAGGTCCACGTCAACCACGAGTCGGCCGCTAGAAAGGACAGGCAAGACTCACAGCAGCTCCGAGGGCGATGAGGGCAAGAGCTGTCTCCGTGTGCCCCTGCAACGCAATCCTCCAGCGCCACGCACTCCTCAGCTGAAGGTTTCAGAGCTTGGCAACAGAAGAGGGGCCATGACATGCCAAGTTTTCTCTGACCTTCGCATTTTATGGATCCTGGGAGAGCTTCCGTCCCCATGCGTGTACCCGAAGGGCGAACTGCTGAGTGGACGAAGGGCATTGCAGTAGGCGAGACATGTGCGATGAACACACGTGACGCAGCTCTATTCGCGGGACGATCATGAGGGCTTCAATGCGATGTAAATCCTGTGTGTGCACTCAAACGAGCTAAGTCCGCCCGTCGAGGAGGCGCACCCTGGCGCATGCAGCAAGCAGCGGGGTACTCCCATCTGCACTCTCCGCATCCACAGTCGCGTCCCTGACCCCAGCAGCAACATTTGCACTTCCTGAGCACCGTGTGCACATTCACGCACATTCACGCCAGTAGGACCGCCCAAACGCTCAGTGCAAAGACTGCGGCGTGATGGGGAAGCACTGGAGGCTGCGCACACAGTTGGCTGGTAGGGTGCTAGTATCACGGAGGCCGGCAGCTGCGCACAGTTGGCTGGCAGGGTGCTAGTATCACGGAGGCCGGCAGCTGCGCACACAGTTGGCTGGCAGGGTGCTAGTATCACGGAGGCCGGCAGCTGCGCTACAGTTGGCTGGCAGGGTGCTAGTATCACGGAGGCCGGCAGCTGCGCACACAGTTGGCTGGCAGGGTGCTAGTATCACGGAGGCCGGCAGCTGCGCACACAGTTGGCTGGCAGGGTGCTAGTATCACGGAGGCCGGCAGCTGCGCACACAGTTGGCTGTAGTATGTGTAGAATAGGCCAAGAATTTGCCAATTGTTGAAGGGGTGACAATCTTAAGACTTTCCCCCAATATGCACCCACCGACGCCGAACTTGAAGCTCAACCGTCATAAAGGTTGCTAAGGCCAGAGACCGAGCCGCACCTCAAGGCCAGTAGTTGACACACCGCCGTGTGTCCCTGCTTTGCCGCTGCTGTCATGGCGGTCTCTCCTCTGTCCCGCGTGTCCCGGAGAGCTCAGATCTGAACACTGAGCGTTTCTCATGTTGGTGCCACAGAGTGTCGGGCAGGCCAGCCGAGCTGTAGGAGGAGATGGGGGCACCAAATCGGGATGATGACTTGCTGAGCTACAGGAGATGGCGGGGACACCAGTTCAGGGTGGCTTGCTGAGCTGTTCGAGATGAAAGGGGGCAACCGATCCGATGAAGGTTTGCCGAGCTTCAGGAGGTGGAGGGGTATAACGAAAGGGAGTAGCCTCAAAAGCAGGTCAGGGTTCCAAAGCGCAGGCAGACAGACCCTTCACCTGTGGGTGCAGTGATCAACGAAGGGCTTCCCATTCGTGGCCGGGTCCGTGGCTCGGGCGTGATCCAACAAAACCAGAACTACATCCTCATGACCCTGCGTGTGCTCGCTCCACGTGCAATCACCCTCGTTAAACTCATTCCCGCTCTACCTTGACGGCTCTACTCCCCCTTGCCACACTTATCGCTGCGCTACCTTGACCGCTCCACTCGCCCTCGCCGCACTCATTCCGCGCTACCCTGACGGCTCTACTCCCCCTTGCCACACTTGTTCCCGCGCTACCCTGGCCCGGCTCTACTCCCCCTTGCCACACTTATTCCCGCTACCTTGACAGCTCTACTGCGCCCTTGCCGCCACTTATTCCCAGCTACCTTAACCGCTCTACTCACCCTCGCCCACTTGTTCCAGCGCTGCCTTGGCGGCTCTGCTCGCCCTTGCCACACTTGTCGCCGCGCTACCTTGACGGCTCTACTCGCCCTTGCCACAAATATTCCCGCGCTACCTTGACGGCTCTACTCGCCCTTGCCACACTTGTCGCCGCGCGACCTCGAGCCTGGCATCCCTATCTCTCTCTCTTTCATCGGACAACGTGGCGAGGCTAGGACAAAATTGTGTTAAGCAACACTACACTTACTGCCCCTGAAGCCAACTGAAAGAAAAAGCTTGCCTGGGAAACCCACTCAAACTCCGCGCCACTGTACGCTCGCGAGAGCGCAGACTCGCAGCAGCAGCCGTGTCCCCGATCCCTTGAAAATATGCCTGAACAGCGGAGCGATTTGGAGGTATTCGTAGACACTTGAGAGCATTCGAAGACAATCGTTTAGATGAGGGTGTGACGCCATGAGGAATAAAGCATGAAGAGAAGAGACCGCGACTTGGTGCGGGTTGCTAAGCAGCACCTTGAAGGCCGCGAGGACAAGCGCGGAGGCCCCAACATTATCAACGCAGGTGACATCTGCTCCGTGAGCCAGCAGTGATCGCACCTGTCAAGCCATGCTCCAATTCTAAAAGCAAGCTTTCGGATCAAAATCAATAGCTGCACACCCTAACTAGTGCCAACGCCAGAGAAGTAGACATTTTCCGCATACCCCTGCAGACGACTGAATAGTCAAGTGGTCACGCACAACCTATCGTGTGTGCACGGCTACTGGAATCATAACTTCATGCAGTTGAAAATGCGTGAAATTTAAAAAAGCAATTTACCGCCCGTCCAACCTGCTGAGCACACAAGAACAGCCTGTAGTTGTATACACTGACTGCAAACAACCACCAGCGCATGACTTTGAGCGAATCAAACAGCACACGAACAGTATCTTAGTGGATACAAAGAGCTCACCACAGAAATGACTCCTGAGGCAGAGGCGAGCATCAACGGGGTGGAGTCTGTATCCGTGCGGCAATCCACGGAAACCCCCAGCTCCAACAAGCCTACCACCTCCGCAAGGTCACCCTGGGCACATCACTCGAGCAACATATCAGTGCACGCACATTTCCCCAACAAAGTCGAGCGCATACGTAGGCTTGGGGGAATAGCTGGAGGGAGGAGCACGCACTTTGAGCGCAGCAAGCAACAAGGTGTTCCCTTGTAGAATTTGTTTGGCTTGGAAGTTCCCCAGCCGCAACACGCGGGATGAGTGACGAGTATCGACCGGGAAGCCATCTCCCGAGGAAGCCGACGGAAACGAAGGCACGTCAGGACCTTCCTGCAAAATGCAAGCGAGACACACCGCACTTGCAACCCTTCCTCGAATTTAACCGCTTTGGCTCTAATAGCCCTCGAGGCGCGAAGGAAATTGGCAGAGCCTCAGACAATGCGTCTCGCATCTGCGGAGTGGCGACTGATGAGCTCACGTATGCACTATGGATATGCACCATGGCCGCGTTGTACCTGGTGAAGCGCGGACGGAGCGGAGGCGGCATCGTCGGGCAGGGAACGCGCTAGACAAAGCACAAAGAGCACACAAAAGTTAGGAGGCAGCCATGGTGGAGAGGAATCGCATCAACTTCATGGAGGCTGACATACGTTTGGAAACACTTCAAGATTCTTCTACTAGGTTACAAAAATACTTTAACGAAACATTTCGAGCAGAGAGTCCGGGAGGAAGAAGGTCCATTTTCCAAAGGCCACCACTGCATGCAGAAACAGCGGGTTTCGGAACCGGGCACTTGCTCTCGACGTTGGGTAAGTACCATCCCGAGAACTTGAGAGAGTATCTTCAACGGAAATGAGATCGTCTTCAACAAGTTGAGAAGTTGTATATTGGGTCCCACTGTTGTAAGATTCGTACTCAAGCCCACGAGCACGGTAACGTGGAGGGCCTAGGCAGCAAGGGACAGGTCAGTCATCTTTTGGGAATAATTGCAGGCAAGCGGCTGCGCAGGGAAGAAACGTTTTAGGTCAGGTCGAACTCCTGATTCTTCTCTGCAGAGACGACTTATGAAGTGTTGAGCGCATATCTGGACAACATTTCGTTTGGACTTCGCGTGGTGTTCTTGGAAACGGGGCGAAGTGCAGCGGACAATAGAGCGACATGTGACCCGCGAAGCGAGGGTTCTGATGCATGCTCCGCAACACCTACCTTCAGATCGCCTCCAGTGCCAAACTTGAGCTTCAGGCCAGTTCGCGAGCTGAGACTGCCCGGGCATTGTGCAGAAGTCCCGTCGTATTTGAGCGCGGCACCTTCTTCAGCTACGATACGTGCGAACGGGGCCTGTTTTCTGACGAAGATGCTCAACACGACACGCGATATCAGTTTGAACTTCGAGTACTGCAGGTGTTACCGAATTTGCAGTGAACCCTGACTTTAACTGCGAGCAATTAGGCTCGAGCATGTCGTGTCCACAATGTTAGCTCGGAAACCGAAGAAAGAATCCAAAATGTTAACGTAAGTGCAGGTGAACAGTGCGCGAGACGGAGAGGGAGGTTCGAATGCATCGTACAAGTCGTCAGCGCAGTTCGAGTTGTTTAGGGTTTACGCGTTCCCGTCACGAACTTCATTTAAATTTTTAAATATCTCTCGGTGGTGATCCAACGCGCAACGCGCAACGCGGCGTGGTCCGACATCGACATCCGACAGCGACGACTGACTAACCCTGCCGGAACACTCTGAGACACTGCCGGAACCATAAAGATACTAGGCGGATCGATCTCAAAAAGAGATCTCCACTAGGCCATCTGACCGTAGGATCATGTGCGCGACAGTACTTCGCATGGTACTTCGCTTTTTGCATCCCAACATGCCATGCCATACTGTACTGTAACGCGAGGGTGGCGTCGCGATAAATGTACGCGTGGCCCCGTCATCGTTAGCGTCTGGCGATCGTGAGATCGGAAGTTCGTATGCGTCGCCCGTTCGGTTGGGATTCGCGCTTTGCTTCTGCTGCTGCCGATGCCGATTAAAGTATTGGGGAAAAATCTTTAGATTGTCCCCCTCTTTGAAAAAGTCTGTTTTATGACGTCACGCTTTTGTGTATAAATTTTTAGAGGTTTGATTTCGCAAAAACCAGCTATTACAGAACGAACATTGCTTTGCGTCACGCTCTTTTGGGTGACGTATTAGTGTAGTAGTTTACAGCCTAGCTTTGGGAGACGTATAGTGTAGTAGTTTATAGCCTAGCTTTGCGTGACGCTTTTTGGGAGGTTACTTTCAATTTGCGTCGTTGAGATGAAAGCTGCTAACAAAATGTCCATCGTGGATATGTTTTGTTGCGTATAAATTTTTAGAGACTCGCGCTCAGGCTCTTTTTATTTAGAGACTTCATTTCGTTGCGACCAGGTATTCCGTCCAAACGAGCACTGATTTGTGTCACGCTTTTTCTGTCACCTTTTTTCTGTCACGCTTTTCGCGCTCACGCGCTTTTTATTTAGAGCCTTCATTTCGTTTATGGTCAATATTTAATTTTATTCAAATTCACGGTAGCGTTCAGTATTATATTTTCACGGTATCACGTTAGCGTTCAGCGTTCAGTATAATATTTTAAATATTAATAATTATATCGTTTATAATAGATGAAGAGCATAAATATATGGATGTGGTTCGACCTCTTTGAAAAAGTCTGTTTTATGACGTCACGCTTTTGTGTATAAATTTTTAGAGGTTTGATTTCGCAAAAACCAGCTATTACAGAACGAACATTGCTTTGCGTCACGCTCTTTTGGGTGACGTATTAGTGTAGTAGTTTACAGCCTAGCTTTGCGTCACGTATAGTGTAGTAGTTTATAGCCTAGCTTTGCGTGACGCTTTTTGGGAGGTTACTTTCAATTTGCGTCGTTGAGATGAAAGCTGCTAACAAAATGTCCATCGTGGATATGTTTTGTTGCGTATAAATTTTTAGAGACTCGCGCTCAGGCTCTTTTTATTTAGAGACTTCATTTCGTTGCGACCAGGTATTCCGTCCAAACGAGCACTGATTTGTGTCACGCTTTTTCTGTCACCTTTTTTCTGTCACGCTTTTAGAGCCTTCATTTCGTTTATGGTCAATATTTAATGTTATTCAAATTCACGTTAGCGTTCAGTATTATATTTTCACGGTATCACGTTAGCGTTCAGCGTTCAGTATAATATTTTAAATATTAATAATTAATATTGTTTATAATAGATGAAGAGCATAAATATATGGATGTGGTCGACATTGATATAAAAACGTATGACATGACATGACTGAAACGCAGTCCGAAAACCGTTGAGCTGAGAGCTTCGACAATGAAAGTTGATGACATTGTCATGAACGTCAGTTGTATGGGCTGGCCGAGTCCGATGGAAATCAAGTTGCTTCTCACATTTTTTTTTGGGGGGGGGTGTGGGGAATCTGTGGTGGCCGTGAGCCGTAGGGGAATCGACAACTTACTATCTATTAATTTTATTCTTTGAAAGGGAGAACAACTGGGCTGTTTGAGCCTCGCGGGTGATTTGGCCTTTTAATTTATGAGGGTGAGATTGGGCTTCCGCGCCCCCGTCGTGGCTCATCCCGGCGCCCACTGCGGGGTTGGCTGAGGCCGGCTCGAAGGGGGTTGAGCGACATCAAATTTCAAACTATTTGCTACTATGCTTCAAATAACACTATTGGTTGCAAATACCGAATTTTGATTTGTAGATATTTGGATACTGTGATGTTCAATTCAGAACGAACAACTCCTCGCAACCACAATCAATTTTGGAGATTGATTTTTCCCCACCTGTACGTTCACGTACCCCCTATTTAAAGGTAATTTGGCCAGGTTCCAAACCACCCGTCGCGTGACCCCCTGACCCGTCGCCGCTCCGTCTGCGCCCCGTCTTCCGCCTCTGATTTTCTGACGCGTGTTTCCATAGGGCTCTGAGCCGAATACGCCGAATACGCTCACAACAGCCGAGCGATTTCCATGAAATCGATCTTAATCGAGGCTGCAGCAGCAAGCAGCAGCAGACGAGAGGAGAGCGAGAGAGGTGCAGCAGGCGAGAGAGACTTGCTGCATCTGATGATACACTCTGAGACGAGTACTGTATAGGCGAACAATTCTCAAAAGTGTCTCCTTCATATTCCGTTATTGTACACGGGACATTCAATATAACACTGTTCTCAGGCACCGTTCGAACCTGTGCAGACGTTGAGAAGGTGAGAGCTGTAACTTTACGACACAGCGGGACGAAGATAAAGCATCATGGGTGGGCCCTGCTACGTAGAGAATGATTCCGAATCGACTTCAGGAAGTTCGTCGAGCTGTATAGGTTGCACCCGCCGGAAAAAGTTGGGGCCCCCGTGCACAGATAACTTTCAGGTGAGAAGATTTGAATTCGAAGGGGAGATGTGGTATAGCGTGGAGCAGTGTTATCAGGCGATGAAATATACTTCTAAAGACGATGCTAGGAAGAAAATGCTAGAGGCAACGCCCTACGCCGGAGAAAGTGACAGCAGTTATGGGAATCGCGTATGGCGACTTGGGCAGCAACATGATATCTCCACACGCAAGTGGGAGAGTCAGAAGGTGCAGATAATGTACTCGATCAACTGTGCAAAGTATGCACAAAATCCTGACCTGCAACAGGAGCTGCTGACGACGGGGAAACTCGAGATCACCGGGGCGCCTTCGACTTGGCAGTGGAGTTACTGGAACGGGTGGATCCAAACCCAGATTCGAGAAGAGCTACGCACTGATTTGGGTGGCTCCAAAAGTGCACTGGGCTCGTACTTCCTCGAGCACGCGAGTTTGCCGTGACTCCAAAATAGCGCCCTAAAAGTGAACTCTAGAGCTAGTACAATTTAAGTTGAAAAATATTGCTTCTGCATCCAAAATAACCCATGGTGGAGATGTTCGGTAACAATCTGTGTTCGTAGTCTATTACATAGTTACACGAGGTGATTGCGTTCATGACGCCTGCAGGTATCATCGCATTTGAAGGTCGCAATCCAACGTCCTTTAGCCCTAGTAAGCCATACTCTGCGACACACAGTGAACAATCGCTACATCTCGCGCAGAACACAAGAAACCGCTCCATGGTTCCAAATCTGTCCACGGTATGCAAAAGTTTTGGGCGGGTTACGCCCGCTTGTGAGCTTCCGAGAGGGGCGAACCTGTCACTTAACCCTGAGTGAGACGCAAGTAGAGTTACTATATATTAATGGAAGTGGGAAGGTATCCTTGGCGATACTTGCTTCAGCTTGCTCCAAAGCCCAACACGGGATAAAGTAAGGGCAGTGCGTTGACAAACCGTAGTATGATTCCACTTAGGCACTCCCCTTGATGTGCGTTCTCTTTTCCCGGCAAGTGCACTTGGCTGTTTTGGCGGCGGATTTCATGCCAGTCACTGTTTTTAATGAAAACCTACACTGAAGTCTGGTCGGAGGATCGAACCAGCTTGACCCACCAGAATTGCAGCGCGCGCACCTAACCAACCGCGCTACCACTGTTTTGTATACACTTCGGTGAATACAATTGTTGCAGGATTTCCATATTGAAACTCGTCCAAGATTAGACTAATTATGGATATGACCTAGAGAAGTGTAAGGCAGTTCCTGCATTTGCGTAGTACCGAAGTATACTAATAATTCGCAAGCCAAGCGCATTTCGATCGTAAAGCTTTCAAAATGGGGATGCATGCTGTGTGCGCTACTCCTGTGTGTTACCTTTCAAAAACATGTTGTATGAAACCCACATTTACCCGAAAAGTATTTGAAGGATCCAAGTTATGAATACGATGGGTCACTTTTTGAAGGGCTGTCACTTCGAGGCCTAACTTTTTGTTTCGAAAACTTTTGCCGCCAGGACTTCGGCTGCCGCGTGAGCCACCCGCACATGCAAACAGCTTTAAATCTGACAGTACGTCACTTCTAGTAAACCCAACTTACGACACATTCAATGGATCAATGTCTTAGCCATTTCACCATGCTCCTTCAAGAAGATATCGCATGGGCACCTCCTCAAAATGTACTTTTATGTACCAGTCACATCGTAGCCTGCTTAGCGGCTTGTAACAGGATACGAAAAATGCTTTTATGTGCCATCTGTCTAACGTCTCGAAGTTTGTGCTGAATCCTTTGATCCACAGCATGGGCACACATGCAGTGAAGCCACATGTCGCATAATCTAATGGGTTAAATACGGAACACATATTCTAATGTGTTCGAGATGGAACACTGCTTCTAATGTGTTAAATACGGGACATCGATTCTAATGTGTTAAATGCGGAACACTGATACCATGTGTTAAATATGAAGGGAAAAGGTGTGAGGTAAAGTTGATACCTCGTACTTGTCTAAATATGTGTATAAAAGCACCTTCGTTGTGTCCGCTAGGAGCGCATGCATGCGAGCAGCGTTTTATTACTAATACTATACTAATTATTATACTAATTGTTACGATAGTTACCGATACTTAAGTGGGAAGTCCCTACATATATGCCACGTGATCTAACAGTTTCAGTGGGTCTGGTAGATCCTCTAAACAGGATCTGACACATCTCCATGTTTTCGAATAATTTTGCGTTTGTTGTTGTATTTGATTTCGTTGTGATTTACCTCAAGGGAGCCCAGCTTCGTTACATGATCTCATGACCGCCAGAATGGTGGAATGGTGGATACCGAGCTACTACGATTCAGCTTACAGTATGTGGTTAACACTGAAGACTCCTTCATTCCCGGTTCGGTTGATGCCAGACTCGTCCACCAAGGAGTAGTGGATGCCGAGTTTCTTATACACATATTCCTCATAGAAGTACATATCAGCCTAGGCAACAAAACACAACAGTTTAAGCCCGTCATGACTGCCATTAACTCACTTACATATGCTCAACGGTGGACACATGCTTCAGCGTGAGGATTCCGACCATTGACTTGCCGGGTGATTCACATGAACGTGATGCTTTTCATGATGGACCAGTGATGAAGATGGGCAGCCCACCAAAACGCGCGCGAGACACCGCCGCGCATCCGGCGTAGTGGGTCCTTCTTTACACTGAGTATGAAATAGGGAGAAAGACTTTCGTGAAGAGCGAAACAAATGAGCAATGTTGACACACCTCTTATCCTGACCCCGAGAAGGCTTCCCCCATTTGTCATTATCCTGACCCCTAAAGCTTGAACTCTGGTCACGACAGAAAATGCAGGCTGCACAATCCCAGCTGACTGCTGGCTTGCTCTAGCAGGCGGGCAATTTAATGCGTAGATCACAGAATAAATACCATCCGTTCTACATAATACAGGCCAACAGTTTTTCTAGAGCATCGCACAGGCTGGGGGTTTTTGTGGATCATAAAACACAAACATACGATCTGCTTCTGGAGCATCGCACAGACCAATGGTATTACCGGAACATCGCACAGACCAATGGTACTACCGGAACATCACACAGATCAATGGCACTACCAGAACATCGCACAGATCGGTGGAATTTCCGGAACATCGGACAGATCGGTGGTATTTGTTTTCAGAAAGTCCACAAATCAATAGTCATCGTCGGCTGGGCAGATCAGAGAGTTGCCACCTATTATTTGTACATGGTGCTACAACCAAATAACTGAACAGCTCGATACGCCGACACCAATTTGTAGCAGCCACCAACCGAGTCGCGACCTTTAGGGGATAACATAATTGTAACGGGCATCCCCCGGCGACTCCCAGCGGTCCGGGGCCATCAGTCAAGTGGAATTCAGAAAAGACTACGCACCTTGACAGACTTCCCTCGCTTGTACAATATGGCGGTGATGTGCGATGCGAGGAATTTGACCGCGAAGGTTTTGAGCGCGTGCACGCCCAGGTTGTCCACGGCCACGGCGAGCATCCACTCCTGCAGAATGCGGACCTCCGCCGCTGCCCCCATTCGCATGCGGATGATCGTTGTGTACGTGAGCAGCAGCCACATGACGACCATCCACCACAGCACAACGACTGTGTAGCACGCCTTCACCAGCAGCGAGTCCATCTCATGCCGATTGTGGAAGGTGCTGGATACCTCCAGCATCTCCTCCAATTTCTGCATCTCGTGTGCTCGGTGCACCTCCAAGTCCTGCAGCACAAGCCCTGGGTCCCTACGCTCCGCACCCAACAAACCCACGGACAGCAACACCACCCATCATCTTCGCCGGAGGCAGCATTGGCAAGAGTGCTCGGATTTAGATGGACCAGCCAATACGACCGAGACGTCGGTCAGCCTTTCTCACTCAAAATTCTGATTTGTTGAATTTGGATTTTTTGGGGTGCATTTGAATGCGCCGAACGGTTTCTGCCCCCTTGGCGCCCGGGCATGGAGCGCTTCCACCAAAGTAATCACGAGTGATCGCAGTCAATCACTCGACATTGTGCATCTACTAGGTTTGGTTTGGTCCAGAAGCCGGTGCTCCCAAAAATCACATCGAGGGCTGTCATCAGAACAAGGAGAGGGCGCGTTGCTGAGATCGGCCGTCGTCATACCTTTAGGCAAAGGACATGACACGGTTCACGGTCATGCCAACAGGCGACATACAAGAAACACCCCTAAAAAAGGTGAGCGCGGTGTGACCAAACTTTCTCCACAACGGCCCTACTTCCCGCTGCCTCAGAAGGTGGGCAATGGCAGGCGGCGCGGAGAACGCCTACCTCTTGAGCACTCGGGTGCGGAAAAGGAAGATGGCGGCCTGATGCAAGTTGTGGCACTTCTGCCGGCACTGCCTGTACGCCCGCTCGGCGCAGACGTAGACGCCATCCACGGAGCGCGTGACATACTGGAAGAAGCTGGAGAAGGCCTGCCCGAGGTGACGCTGGTCGAAGATCACGGTGAGGATCGCAAACCACAGCATCTCCACCCGTGCAACGTTGGGCGTGCCGAGAAGGTTCTTCACCCTGCCACAGGATCGACCGGTCGAAGAGCGCAACCACACATGTGAACCAGCATGCTGCGGCGTCGTCTGAGTGATCCCAGGTGTCACGCGCACAACTCAAACTGCTCATACCAGCCGCCCTGCTACCCTCTGAGTGCTCCTCCCATCTCCCTACTCCTCACGCGGCTTTATGTGGCGCCCGCATCTGCCCTCGCAATGGCAGCTTGGTGAGTCATCAAGCGTGCGGACACTGGCTATGCCCCGCGCCTGATTGGCCCTTGGTCGCGCTTTTGGCGCTGCCGATCCACGGACACAGGCCGCGCCTCAGATTCGCACCGCAGGACCGCAAGTATTGAGCTGAAGGTGCGATGCAGGTTCCTGCAAAGCTGCCGCATCCATCCGGAAATTGCGGCGTTACAGGAAGCTGTTACGGGGATTGGCGGCGGCGAGGCATGCAACGAGGAGGGGCCGTGGTGTGAAGCGACGCAGAGCTCTGTTCACTCGCGTGGCACTGGCAACTCAGCACAACCGCAGCTTCTCTGCCAGGTCAGCGTGGAACACACCTGGAATATCTGCCAGGTCAGCGTGGAACGCACCTGAAGGAGACGTTGCGGCGCAGGCTGCGGGGGACGACCGGAGTGCCGCCGAGGATGAACAGCGCGGAGAAGGTGCGCGCGATGGGCAGCATGATGGCGATAGAGATCAAGGAGCTCCAGCAGCGGTCTTGCCAACGGTTGGTGTCAGGAAATGCCCGGAAGCAGCTCTGGTCGTGGGGATCTAGATGCTCCGGAAGCAGTCCCTGAGTGGTGCAATGCCGGGGGAGACACAGGGGAGATGGGGCGAGGTCAAACGAAAAACGGTCCAATGGGATCGCAGCATTTGCACGTCCCCTCCGGGCTTTGCTGGGCTGAATTAGAACCTGATTGAAGGAGCGTCCGCTGCGCCCCTATGAGCGGGGTCAGGCGGGTGCGCGGCGCCCTGCGGCATGCCGGGTCTGCTCACCTGGTCCCGTCGATGGTACAGGCCAAAGCATGTTGTCTCCTCCCAGCACTGCTCCCCGATCGAGCCGCAGCCAAGGTGGGCATAGTAGCAGGCGCATTCCGTCGTGCTCTTGCTGTAGAAGAGCATCATGGTGACCATGAGCATGACCAGGAGGTTGTTGGCCTGCACCACCACGCGCTGCGCCCGCGAGAACCGCTCCGTGCAGGACGTGGCCGCGATGGCCACCCACGGGTGCGAGCGGCAGAGCATGCGCCACAGGTCCTTCCACCACTTCAGGCGCTGCTCTTGCAGCTCACCCTCCGTGAGCAGGGCATCCCACTTCACCCTCTCCTTCATGGCGTCGATGCGGAACTGGTGGAGATTCTGGCAGTGCGTCGTGCGCCAGCTCTCCACCATGGTCGCAGCCTGCAGGCGACGAGCGCTATGCGGTGAGGAGCGGCGGTTTACTTCCATCCAAAACACACGCAACACACAAAGGCCCGCATGGCCACGTTAAGGCGCAAGTGCGCAGGGATGACTAGCGTCATCATCACGCGTACATGGGGTTGATCCGCGTCGCATGGGGGGTGCGGGCAAGGGCGTGGCGCCCTCTGCATGGCGCCCTGGCGCTGCTCGCAGGGAGGCCCTGGCTTTATCCAGTGCAGCGTATCCCCTCACTCGCAAGGCGGTCGGCACTCCGGGATGGGAAGGGAGCGCCTCGCCTGCTCTTGGACGTACGGCACAAGCCCCGTAAGCGAGGGATGTTCTTCGCAAAGCGTCTGCAGTGACGTACGACATGTCAGCAACACCGTCGTAGGTGGATCAGGGCTTTTATACGCCGGCTGAGAGCCACGCACACATACGCCAGGGCGGCATGAAGACGGACAGCCAGGGAGAGAGGGGGAGAGGGAGAAGCGCGGGCAGGACGGCCGTCTCCGGTCTGCTTCTCACCCGCCAAAAGGGTTGTTCCACGAAACAATATCGGCATTCGGCACGGCAGCGCCCCCACAGGGGACCCCGCGAGCGAGGCGAAAGCGAAGGAGGCAGGCTGGCGACTTTGGGCTCAGGCGAGGCTTGCCGGCGGGCTGGCTGACCTGCACCGAGTCCCGTGCTGCGTCGGCTATGGTTCGCTGCTCCGAGGCGAGGGCGTGCGGGTTCACCACCCAAGTGAACGGGAGCTGGTGGCACTGCTCGATAGCGCACATGGTCGCCCACAGCTGGTGCATCGCCTTCAGCGGTACAGCCTGATCATCTGCGCCGAACATTACCTCCCCCCTCCGGTTTGGGTGAAGCACGTACACCCAAGGCGTGAGAATCTCTGTGGAGCCACATCTGAGCCGCAGCAGCCCCACTGACCCCTGACCGAGCCACATCTGAGCCGCAGCAGCCCCACTGAGCCCTGATCGAGGCCACATCCCTGAGCCGCAGCAGCCCGCTGAGCCCTGATCGAGCCACATCTGAGCCGCAGCAGCCCCACTGAGCCCTGATCGAGCCACATCTGAGCCGCAGCAGCCCCACTGACCCCTGATCGAGGCCACATCTGAGCCGCAGCAGCCCCACTGAGCCCTGATCGAGCCACATCTGAGCCGCAGCAGCCCCACTGAGCCCTGATCGAGCCACGTCTGAGCCGCAGCAGCCCCACTGAGCCCTGATCGAGCCATCTGAGCCGCAGCAGCCCCACTGAGCCCTGATCGAGCCACATCTGAGCCGCAGCAGCCCCACTGAGCCCTGATCGAGCCACAGGGGTGCAATGCCAGGGTCCAGGACCCTGGATAGCACTACGGTGTATTTTCGGAGGGACCATGGTTTTTTCGTCTAGTACTACGCGGCACACTCGTAGCGCGGGCGTATGGACCCCCCTCGTGTTTCAGGAATAGGGCGTCACACGGCACACTCGTAGCGCAGGCGCATGGACCCCCCTCGTGTTTCAGGAATAGGGCGTCACCCGGCACACTCGTAGCGCGGGCGCATAGACCCCCTTTCCGTGTTTCAGGAATAGGGCGTCACCCGGCACACTCGTAGCGCGGGCGCATAGATCCCCTTTCCGTGTTTCAACCTCGCACAAATCCGTGTCTGCCAAAAAGTCCACGTATCGCGCGTGCGGCTTACCCTTGGACCGATTCCTTTGGTACCACAGAGCCGCAGAATGTCGGCCGCACGATGTGCCCACACCGGGGATCAACGGATTCCAACACACACTTCGAGACACTTATCTGGATTTCCTGGAGCTCACGAGTGGAGAACGGGACTCCCTAAGCCTCACTGAGCCACCTGCGTGACACTGTTACTGTACTGCCGATGCACTGAAGCTGTGCCTCTGAAGCCGCTCCATCTCCTACGCCCGAGCGGCCCGAGCCACCTCCCCAGCACCATGCCTGCCCTCAGACCCACCATCCTGCCCCCTGCCTGCCCCAAAGCCTGGTCTTAAGAGTGAACGGCTCATCCTTGGACCGATTCCTTTGGCACCATATAGCCACAGAAGATCGGCTGCACTATGCACCCACACCGAGGATCAAAGGGTTCAGCACACGCTTTCGACACTCATCCAAGGGTGTGTGGCTTGTGCTTAGGGCGTGCATGCGCACTTTGCCCGCCTCTTGTCTCCCGGCAGTGGTTTGTGGATCGGACCCAGTTCCGTCCGATCAACAGGGGAACTTCTCCCAGTGGCTAATCCAACGGCCGTCCACTCCCGGGAGCACTGCGCACCTGTGCGGGCGGACTCTTTCAACAAAGCTTGGGGCATCGCTGAGATCAGGTCGCCCGCGCTGAGCTCCGCGAGGCTGTCTGCGCTGAGCGTGTGTCGGGAGTTGCCCGCGTGGAGCGCCGTGGCAAGGGCGTCGCTCGGCGCGTAGGACCCATCGTGGTCCTGGAGGAACACCAGCCGCCACAGAAGACTCCGATGGTACCATCCATGAGGCGTGCTGCGGTCAACGGAAAGCATCACCTGCTCATTCCCCATCGCCAGATCTTCAGTCGCTGGCATCCCTGGAACACTTCGGAGCACTGCCGCGTCGCTTCCGCTGTTCGCTGTCTTTGGGGCCCTCACGGGGGGTCCTGGGATCCGACGGTGATTGCCAACCACAGAGGGGATCCGATGGCGATATCTCACCGCACATCTGGAGCTACACTTCAAGGGATTCTCGAACCCAAACCCTTGGAGATAGTTGACCGGCGACTTCGATGCGAAGGAAGCACCGAGCTCTTGGCCGACCAATCGGCATGCGGAGCCCCTCGACTCAGACCGGGCCGCCGTGGTTCCCCTTGTCGCCTGAAACGCCGCTCGACTCGCTGCGCTGTTCATCGCTGCGTCTCAAGTATATTCCGTCCGCCGTCTCATGCGCGCACCGTAGATCTCGCCGGAGTCACCACCTGGCTAAGGGACGGAATCGCGCTTGCCGCGCCAACGAAGCAACGCATCCCTCCCGGGCAGCTGCACCGGGAGGCGAGTAGGCTCTCCTACTAACAAGCAGGAGGCTCCCCTACTAACAAGCAGGAGGCTCCCCTACTAACATGCAGGAGGCTCCCCTACTAACATGCAGGAGGCTCCCTACTAACATGCAGGAGGCTCCCTACTAACATGCAGGAGGCTCCCCTACTAACAAGCAGGAGGCTCCCCTACTAACATGCAGGAGGCTCCCACTCGATGATGCCGTACTCTCGAGCCGCGCAGCCCGGGCCTTCAAAGGCCACAGCATGCCTCGGGAGGGGAGGGGAGGGAGCGGGAGACGAGGTTGTCCTCCCTCAGCCCTGGCGCACCTTGAAGATGTCCGTGTAGAAGGCCAGGGAGCGGCCTTGGGGACTCTCCCAATGGAGCTCGTCCCCTAGGCGCAGCTGCGACTCCAGCTGCTCGTCAGGAACGATCTTGTGAACAGCGAGGAAGGCTAGCGCCAGCGCGGTGCCCAGCAGACGCTCCAGGGGGACCAGCACCTCCCACACGGCTGGCCCGGCGAGGGAGAGGTGGTCCGCCGAGCTGGCTATGTGAGGGCTCAGACCCTTCCGCCGCGTGCGCTTTGCGTCCGCCATGCGGGCGCGTTTCAGCTGTGCGTGCCTGCACCCGGCTCCAAGCGCCCTCGCACCCATCACACCGAATGAGCGCGGCCCCCGCTTCCTCGCCAATCCCAAACTCGCGGCAAGAACCCACCGGAGTTTACGGCGTCCAATCGCAGAGGGGAGCGGGGAGCGCCGAGATGTCAGCGTGCCGCCGTGGGTTGGTGGGAGGCGACAGGAGGAGGTCGACGAGACGCAGTCGCTGGACGCAGGAAAGTTCTACGCTCTAGCTAGGGCTTTGCTGCAGGCAGTTCGCAGGTTGACCGCCACAGCGGCTGCTGCGGGGGGCCCTTCGTCGGGACTCCTTTGCACAATCTGGGAGTCTGCCTCAAGTCATCAAAAGCGCACTGTCATCTTCACAGTCTTGCTGACATGGCGCGTCAGGAACGGGGCCAAGCCGAGGGGCGCGTGGGGGAAAGGCAGCGTGAGGAGAAGGGCACGGTTCTACACGGATTGCACCACACGCGAGAAGGCCGAGCAATGTCGGAAAGTGGCGTGGTGGCGAAGACGAGAGGGACACGCGTGCAGCGACGTAGGGGGCAGGGAGGGAAGAGGGGTCACCAGTCGTGCTGCATTGGCGCCGGGTGGGGGGTCTCTGGAAGCCCTGCGGCGCGCTGCGACATGCGGTGAAGCTCGCCGATGGGCATGCTCAGCTCCAGCTGCCCGAGGCTGGTCCCGAGCAGGTCCAGCAGCTTCTCGCTGTGATGCAGATCTTGCGCGTCCCAGAACATTCGTACGAATACCGCCGCCACCTTCAGCTTGATGCAGATGCGCCGTCGCCGGGCGGGCTCGATCAGGTCCCAGACGAACAAGTCCGGGAGCTCCACGCGCGCCTCCTCGGCATTCTTTAGCTCCTGCACGTTGGTCGGCGGAGCAGGGACCGCACAGGAATGGGAGGGTGAGGTGGCGTGATGCGAATCGATTGCCCAGCGAGGTGGTTTCGTCTGATTGGTCGGTGCAGATTGCGTTCAAGAGGGAAACGTTGAATCAATCAGAGCCGTCGGTAGAAATCGCTGAAATGACTGACACGTCCTTCGACAGGGTCTGACCGCTGCTTCGTTCACACGGCTTCGAGAGACGACGACTCCCTTAGCGTGTGCAAGCTGGCAGGCACTCCAATCTACCGGCCGTGACGGGGTGCGATCCAAGCTAAGGCCGATGGGCCGAGCGGGGCGCGGGCTTTCCACATGTTAAGGTGCCACCGCTCGCATGGCGTATCTGAATCTGCCAAGGCGACGTGCCTATGGACGGCAGGTTCACATATGGGTGCACGCCGCCTTGACATTCGCGACTTCAGCCCGAAGCAGAAGAGTTCGGCGCTTTCGCACGTGGACCCGAACTCTGTAAACACGGTCCACATTGGTGCTGGTGGTGGGCTGGGCCCCAGAGCAACCCGCCCTAGGAAACTGTGCGGAGGTTGTGGCCAAGGTGCGGTGTCCGCTGATTCTTCCCGTGTGAAAGAGAGTCGATGGGCGTAACCATCGGCGCGAAAATACTGGGAGAGGATCAGGCGTAAAAAGACAAGGAGCGGACACGCATGGCAAGGGAATGCGTGCTTTGGTGTGCTTGACGGACGTGAGCCCTCTGGTACGGTCGGAGGAGGCCCCTCAAAAACTCGGGGGGGGGTGCCGCAGGGGTCCCAAGGGGAGCATGAAGGGAGTTCAACGGAAGCTCCAACTAAAGAGGCCGAAGCGCGGGCATCCAATCGAATATCGGGGATGCAAGTCGAGCGGGCTCTGCCAAAGGCCGAAGCGCGGGCATCCAATCAAATATCGGGGATGCAAGTCGAGCGGGCTCTGCCATAGGCCGAAGCGCGGGCATCCAATCGAATATCGGGGATGCAAGTCGAGCGGGCTCTGCCATAGGCCGAAGCGCGGGCATCCAATCGAATATCAGGGATGCAAGTCGAGCGGGCTCTGCCAAAGGCCGAAGCGCGGGCAGAGCGTGCACGGCATAAGGGGGTACAAGGGAGGGAGGCAGGGGGCACACGTGGTAGGTCGACCCGAGATGGGCAAGATACTGCTGCAGCCCCAAGTGCGCCGAGACGCTGCCCCATCGCCGGTGGTAGTGCTTAGCGAGCTTGATGCGCGCCAGCACCATGCGGCGGTGCTTGATCACCTGGCGCTCCTCCCGGTGCTGGAGCGAGAGGTACTCATCCTCCACCTCCACTTCTGATTTCGAGAGCTCGCCCTGCGCGAGCGGGTGGTTCCACAACTGGTACTTCTTCTGCGTGCCCCCGCGCAGAGTGCTCCCCTGGGACTTCAGCCGGCGCTCCGTCTGCGCCCGACGCAGGTCCTTCCTCGACGAGACCGCGCTCCTCAGCTTCTTCCTGGAGAGCCCCGGCACTGGCGGAGGAGGCGCATCCGGCGGTGACAGCGGCGCTGTCAGGCTCCTCGCGTATCTGCGGCCGAGCGGCTCTGGGGCCGCCTCCTCCGCCGCAAGAATGCTCCGCGCCGCGCGCAGCTCGACGTCCTCCCGCGAGCGCTTGTAAAGATTGAGCGCCTCTTCGACCTGATGCCCGGGCAGAGACCTCGCCACACCCCTGCTCAACCAATGAGACAGCCCCCCCCGTGCAGAGCCCTCGCCACACCCCTACTCAACCAATGAGACGCCCCCCCCGTGCAGAGCCCTCGCCACACCCCTGCTCAACCAATGAGACGCCCCCGTGCAGAGCCCTCGCCACACCCCTGCTCAACCAATGAGACACTCCCCGTGCAGAGCCCTCGCCACACCCTGCTCAACCAATAAGACGGCCCCCCTGCGTGCAGAGCCCTCACCACACCCCTGCTCAACCAATGAGACAGCCCCCCTAACCTCATGCAGCCCGGGGCCCCAGTGTGGGTCGCACGCCGTGTGCAGGGGGGACATGAGGCATGGATTGCATGCTCGCCCTGTTGCAGGGTAGAACCCAAGTATGGGGGTCGCCGTCGTGCCAGAACGTCTACAAGCTGTGTCTTAAGAGTCGGGAGCCTTCATCACGGGGCTCGATCCGTTTGCACAAAAGGTAGCGTGAGGCGCATCTGTGAGACCACCAATCACGAGGGCGCACCTGCCCGCTCTCCGCGAGGCCGCTGATCGCGCTGACGGTTTCCGGCGCGAGCTCCACCGCCTCCAGCAACGCCCGCAGCTGCTGCGTGGCCTCGGAGGTAAGATCCAGGTGGTGCGGGAACTTAGCATCGCGGGAACCTCCCTCAGTGCAGACCTTCGCGACCGCGGCCTGCAGAGTGGCGCTCCTCTTGGCCCGACGCTCCAGCTGCCCTGCCACTGCGAGCTCCACAGCCGCATCATCCACGAGCACGCTCCCGTCCTCCCCCTCCCCCATCGCTTGCCGTACCGCGTCCGCGACCAAGGCGACGCCTGGACATGCGGAAGGTCTCCGCAGCGCCTTCGCAGCCGCCTTTCCCGCCACCTTCCGCGCCGACCGCTTTGCCATCATCATCGCTTGGAGAGACATGTCGAGCTGCCCGTCCTGCCCCGCTGATGGAGCTCGCGAGGAGAAGCGTGACGTGGCACTCCCGCTCCCCCCCGCCACCCTCCGCTCCCCCGCGAGGCCGGGAGCGGGGCACGGCGCACCGCCACCGTTAGGCTCCGGGCTGTTGCTGACCTGTAGACAGACAGGTTTGAGGCGCGCATTCGCGAGGGCATGGGGATCTGCCAGGCCTCCCCCAAGCCCCTCGCACTCCTCCGCCGGCGCCCCGGACGATGTGGGCCGGGCCTCTCTCAGCTGCGCTTGCTGCTGCGTATCCGCCTGCAGTCTGTCGGCATCCTGCGGCAGCGCCCGCTGCTCGCTGTCGTCCAGAGACGGGCTGCGCGCCACAACCCTCCCCTCCACGTGGCTGCTGCTGATACCCTCCTCAGCGGAACTGTCCGAGGAGTTGCCATCTTCTCCTTCTTCCCCTTCGGCCGCCTGCTCGTCCTCGCTCCGCACCGGGGGGAGGTCTTCCGCGGTCTTCATGGTGACCCCTGAGATATACCATGGGGGAGTTGTGGGCCGCGGGTGAGTGAGATCGTGCGTGCTGACGGGGGTGTGTTCTAGCGCAGCCTTGCTGGCGGAACCCGCGGCGGCGATCCAGCAACCGGGCGATTCCGGCAGCAGCGGCAGCGCGGGCTGGTCATCGGAGGATGGAAGGTCCTCGTCCTCGTACCAGCCCATGTCCTCTGCCACCGCATGCTCCTCGCCCGAGGTCGTGTCATCTTTCTGAGCCACGTCACCCACATCCCCCGAGACCCACTGAAAGCGTGTATCACCTCGGGCTGCGTGATCAGCGGGCCATGCGCATGATGCATGTAATCCTTGCTGTCGATCTCTTGTTTTGCCAGCCAACAGGAAAATCACACGGCCGCAGGTTCCCCGAGATCTCGGCGAGAGTGGCGGCTGACCTTCGGCACGAGCGGGTCAGCCTTGCTACAATGGGTCCATCGCCTACAGCATTGCATGTTTGCATCGCAGGCACAGTCGTACGGGATTCCTTGTCAGGACACGTGCGGACCACCCGAAGAGCGCAATCCATCATTTTGCGTGGCGTCCACAGTCAACCCAACCCCCCTCCCTCTCCTTGCCGTGCGCCCCCCCTCTTCTCCCTGCCTCCGGGTGGGCAAACTATGGATAGGAGGGGGGAGCATAGCTTCAAGCACAGGAGGGGAAGCATAGCTTCAAGCACAGGAGGGGGGAGCATAGCTTCAAGCACAGGAGCATAGGTTGTCCACCCACCCGGCCAGGGTGAGCTGGGTCGATGAAGGAGAGCTTAGAGGCGAGGCGGGTGAGGTCCGATCGGCTCTTCTCCTCCGAGCAAGACGGGATTTCCAGGAGCTGTGAGCGCGCGGCGTGCCTGGTGATCTTGGCCAGGTCAGCCTCCACGCTCTGCTCCCAGCGGAACCCGTCGTCCCACGAGGGCGCCTCCTGGCAGACTCCGCCCGCCCCATGTCCTTCCAAAACCTCGGGACACACCAAATTTGTAAAGCCACCGAAGCGCCAAGGAGCGCAGGATCGAGATGACGCGCCAAGGAGCGCAGGATCGAGATGAAGCGCCAAGGAGCGCAGGATCGAGATGAAGCGCCAAGGAGCGCAGGATCGAGATGAAGCGCCAAGGAGCGCAGGATCGAGATGAAACGCCAAGGAGCGCAGGATCGAGATGAAGCGCCAAGGAGCGCAGGATCGAGATGAAGCGCCAAGGAGCGCAGAATCGAGATGAAGCGCCAAGGAGCGCAGGATCGAGATGAAGCGCCAAGGAGCGCAGGATCGAGATGAAGCGCCAAGGAGCGCAGGATCGAGATGAAGCGCCAAGGAGCGCAGGACCGAGATGAAGCGCCAAGGAGCGCAGGATCGAGATGAAGCGCCAAGGAGCGCAGGATCGAGATGAAGCGCCAAGGAGCGCAGGATCGAGATGAAGCGCCAAGGAGCGCAGGATCGAGATGAAGCACCAAGGAGCGCAGGATCGAGATGAAGCGCCAAGGAGCGCAGAATCGAGATGAAGCGCCAAGGAGCGCAGGATCGAGATGAAGCGCCGGCATACTAAGATGACCGGCGGAGCCTAAGATGCTGGGATGCTGGGGGAGCTCGGGGTCAACGGGCGCACCACGCTGTCCTCGGGTGCGCTCGAGTGCGCGCGGCCCACGTGGAGCTGCAGCGAGGCGCGGCCTGCAGCGCTTCGCCCCGGCGCCCCCTGCGCCCGGTCCCTGCGCTGCGCGCGCGGACCTGATCCCTCAACGCGGCCAAGGGGACCACGGACGATACGGTGGTGGCGCCCCGCCGCTCTGAGCGCTCTCCGTCTTGCAAGCTGCGGAGCCGGTGATGGGTCAGCACAATCCGGTGCGCCCGATGCTGCGAGGTTTGGCTGATCCGAGAGGGCGTCGCACACCGCCTCGCACACCGGCTGCCCGCCCTGCCACTCCCCCGGGTCCGCCGGCGGCAGGCTAGGATGCCCCAGGCGCTCCAGAGTCCGCCACATGGAGCGAGACGCGACATGCCGCAGCCGCCGGAGGTTCTGCATTGCATGGCTGGGCTTGGACCGCCGCGCCGCACCGCTTCGAGCGCCCCCCGCGACACCCTCCGCCACTGGCCCGGGCGCGGTCCCCGCAGGGACCTTCGAGAAGCTCAGCTGCCGCACGTGGGGCTCTCGGGCAAAGTTCCCCGCGCTGTGCTGGGCGCTGTCTGGGTTGACCCGCCCGCGCTCCACGCCGAGCCGCCGCAGCGAGTTGACCATACCCGGGGTGATGACACCCTCACCAGGGCTCGCTGGACTTGGGCTCAGACGGTCTTCCCACAACCCGGCCGCAGCGCGGCTTGGCGCGCCCCGCCTGCTGCATGAGGCTTGCTCCAACTCCTGCAACCACCAATGGCCCCCTTGAGCCCCTTCTCCGCCCTGCCCCCCCTCGCCGCGCCCTGCACATCTCCTGTGCGCATCTGTGAGAGCAAGCGACCTGTGATTGGCCGTGTGCGCATCTGTGAGAGCAAGCGACCTGTGATTGGCCGTGTGCGCATCTGTGAGAGCAAGCGAACTGTGATTGGTCAGTGTGCGTGATCTGTGAGCGCAAGCGACCTGTGATTGGCCGTGTGCGCATCTGTGAGGGCAAGCTGACTGTGATTGGCCGTGGTAAGATCTGTGAGAGCATCTGTGATTACTTGTGGTAACATCTGTGAGAGCAAGCGACCTGTGATTGGCCGTGTGGGCAAAGATTCAGAGAGCAAGCGACTCTGTGATTGGTCAGGTGCGCATCTGTGAGAGCAAGCGACCTGTGATTGCCGGTGCGTATCTGTGAGAGCAAGCGAATTGTGATTGGCCGTGTGGCGCATCTGTGAGAGCAAGCGACCTGTGATTGGCCGTGTGCGCATCTGTGAGAGCAAGCGAACTGTGATTGGCCGTGTGCGCATCTGTGAGAGCAAACGCCGTGCATATTCTGTAGTCGTATGTTGTGCGGTGCGTCACTCTCCGCCAGGTGCGCAAGAGGATGTGGGGAGGGCAGAGATGGCATCGCCTCATCTGCTGACCTGTGAGATGCCCGCCGGCTCCACGTGGCGGCTGTCATTTGCCCGCGGAGCCTCGAGGGGTGCGGCCTGGCTGCCGGATGAAGTCGCACGCTTCCCGAGGCCCCCGCGCGTGACTTCGCACTCCGGTTCCCGCCTGTCCATGCGGGTCCACTCTGCTCCTGCCCCGATCTCCTTCCGCTCCGTACTCTCCCCCAGGCTTGCCATTGGCAGTAGTTGAATATGACGTCGCGTAGTCGTGACCCCAAGCTTGCTCTTGGCATCCAGCTTTGGGTATTCCACGCCCGCCGAATCGAGCATCTGCAATGTTCCACACCCGCCATGCTGTAAAAGTGAGCCGCGCCCCTACCAGCACCACCATAATCACCACGCAAAGGCGAGTGGTTGGGATCGCCTCGGAAGTGCACACCAACTTGAACCAGGATACCAATCCCTATTGGACACGTCGGCGATATGCAATCGTCGGATGTGCGGCACCGAAATCATTGCGATCGCAGCGGGGAACGTTCCGATTGCGTCGCTGTGATGAACCGGCGGGAGCGTGGCATCTCCCGGACGGCGGCGGAGGCCGGGCGCCTGGTTGCTCTGGCAGCAAGGAAGGCAGGCCGGTTGCTTGTGAGCGCTCTCCAGCTTGACACCGCGGACCAGGTCTCCGCAGCGCCCCGTGCACAGCGAGCGCCTAGGGATGTTACATAGTACATAGTACCAGGTCATCGCAGCGCCCCGTGCACAGCGAGCGCCTGGGGATGTTACATAGTACCAGCGCACGCGGCTGTGAGCAGTCATGCGTGAAGTGCTGGGAAACGCTGGGAGGTGGCAAAGAAACCCAAACGGCACAGACCCACGCGCCGCAGCTTGCAGTTATAATTTTCTGGCGCAGAAGTGAGAGCTTGATCTGCAGGAGCGACGGGGCGCGGGCAGCACCTGCACCAACATCGCCTTCTTCTGCGCCAGCTTCTGGCGGCGCGCGGCGCGAGACTTGACGGAGCTCTGCTGCCCGTTGCGGGCCTCGTGGAGGAGGCTCCAGGTCCACAGGTTCCCGAGCTTCATGAAGCTGTGCTGTCCCGTGCCGGTCCGCGCCACAAGCAGGGCCTCCACCTTCGTGCGCTCTCTCAGGTCGACCCACGTCATCACCACCGTGAGGTAGCCAGCCCCGCCGATGATGCCGAGTGTCAGGGCGAGCAGCATAGTACTGGCCAGAACGTCCGCTACGGTGACATTCGTCATCGCGCGCGCGCCTACTGTGCGGAGCCGTGGCGGCTGCAACTCGTCCTCCTCGCCCATACCGGCCTGCAGCATCCCTCGCCCCAATCCTCCCCCCCTCTCAGGAAAAACCCCAACCAGAAGTGCATGAAGCGACGTGCATGTCTCCTGAGTTCACCGATATCACAGACTCCCCTAAGATCGCCCGCCTGTTCCGGCGAGCTGTCGCTGGCGAGCATCCCGGCCAATCACCATGCCGCAAAACTGAAATGGGCGCATTGAGAATGAGGCTGCCAAAAAAACGCGACTCCATTTGCTTAAGGCCGGCTGAGTGGTGGATGTCAGACAAGCGCTATCATTGGCTTGTCAAGGCACGCATTGAAACGGAAAGAGAGGAATGAGAAACGCAAGAGCACGCAGCGCACAGGTTGCGCCACGAGCTCCGCCACAAAAAGCAGGTCTGTGCAGCAACTGGCCAGGGCGCCTCCTGCAGCAACTGCCCATGGCGCCTCCTGCAGCAACTGCCCATGGCGCCTCCTGCAGCAACTGGCCAGGGCGCCTCCTGCAGCAACTGCCCATGGCGCCTCCTGCACCGCCTCAGCGCCTCGGCAGCGGCATCGCACGGAATGGCCAGTTCGATAATCATCGAAGACTTTTTCCAAAAGGGATGCAAGATGCCGGCACCTGAAAATCTGTGAGGTGGGTGCACAGGCAGCTCACGGCGGGGGCCACCACGCAGCCGGGCCCCACGAACATCTGCTTGCGCCACTCCCACCAGCACCCGCCGGAGTTGTTCACCTTGGCGAGCTCGCAAGCGCCCCCGAGCACGCCCCCGGCACCGGCCACGTACTTGCGGAGCCCCGCGTCAGTGCCGTTGTAGCCCTCCGCCGCCGCCGCGAAGGTCTCCCTGCAGCCCGCCATCACGCTGGCGTTCCCCACCCTCCAGGCCGCGCCCATGCCTCCCAGCGCGCTCGCGTACTCGCCCACACGATGGCTACTCCACTCCAGCAGCGCGCCACGTGGAGCGGGGTTCGGGAGTCCCCAGCAGCCGGAGGTGTCATACGTCTGCCGCGAAGCATTCCAGAAGGTGCACACCGCCTTGCCTTCCCAGGGGGTGCCCTGCGCCGCCAGCTCGGCGACTGTGTTCCAACGGGCGAACTGCGGGGCGAGCGCGATGGACACTGCCACCGCCTCCCGCAGCCCCTCGACGCGCAGCTCCTGCCCGTCCGCGCTCAGGATGGAGAGGGAGGTGACGCCCCCCGCCGCGGGAACACTCCTGGTGATGTTCTCCCCAAGAAGGTGTGCCTCATTGGTTGTGGTGATCAAGCGTGTGTCCACCACCATTGGCGTGAGCAGCGCCGTTGAGATGTTGGCGGCGGCGACGGCAGTACCACCTTCGCCAGCCGCCGCGGCGAGGGCTCCCCCAAGCGAGGGCGGGAAGAGGGCTCCACCGAAGGAGTGCGCCCCCGAGGCGTGGATGGGGAGGTAGAGCGAAGAGGAGCTCTGGTCGGAGCGGTCGCGCTGCACGCGCATGGTCAGAGCGTCTGCGGCCACTTCCCCGGGCCTCTCGCCGGGTGCCATGCCGCGCAGCAGCGACCCGCCCAGACCGTCCATAAGCCCCAGCACCTCCGAGGTGGCGTCCACTGCGCGGCGGTACCGGGCTGCGTCAGCGGTCGCATCCCCCGCGCTTCTGCTCCGCGTGCCGTTTGCCGCGCGCGCCGCCATGTCGGCGTAGATGTGCCACGTCACATTAGCACGCAGCGCCTCGCGGGCCGCCGCGTGCGCCCGCGCCGCAGCCGTCTCCGCTGCGCTGGTGGACCTCTCTGCAGCGACGATGGCGGCGGCCCCAAGGGCAGCCTGTCTCTCCCACTCTGCGGGGCCCGGCACCGGAGGGGCCGGCGGTGCCGGTGGCGATGCGTGCGTGCCGTAGGGCGCTGTGACAATGCTCGCCGCGATCGGCGCGTGCGCCAGCGCATCCATGCTGCCGGCAAATGCGCGCGCGCCGTCCCGCAGGATCGCCGCGACCCGAGAGGCATCAGCGGCGTCCAGAGCATTCACCTCCACGCGCACCTGCACCCGAAGGTCCGCATCGATCCATGCCGCCGTCACTAAGGCATCAGCCTCCACCGCTGCACCGACGTTCCCTGCCATCGCGCTCAGGAGCGCGGAGAGCTCCGCAATAGCCAGCGTATCTCCGAAGCGGTACTCGGCCGTGACGGTCACCCCTGCGGCAGCCTGAGTGCTCCTTGCAGCCGTCAGGTCGGGAGCCACGAGCGCCAGGCCCCTCAGAGCCACGGGCGTGTGCACCGGCATGAGGTTGGTGGCCTGCAACACCTTGTCGCCATCCACCAAGACCACGGCGTGGCGGCTTGCTTCCGCAAGTGTCTCTGCCGGCACAGAGACCAGGCACGTCACAGGCGCGTCGCCCTCGAGACGCACCAGCGGCACGGTCACGGCGCTGCCCGGGATGCCCACTGCGGCTGCCACCGCGCCCGCCACGCCATCCAGAAACCCGGGAGTGACCTGCGCCAGCGTGAGCTCAGCACCGAAGGCGTAAGTCACATTCACACCCGCGGCGGCTCCCTTTAGCGCCGGAGGCGTGTACTCCGTGGTGGCGATCCCGGCCAACGCCACGTCCGCCGCTGCAATCACGTCGCTGTGGGCGAACACGACCTCCGGGTCAGCGATTCCCGCGAGAAGCGCATCCATGTCGGTGTGATGCGCCTGAACGGCAACCCGGTATCCAACGGTCCAGGCCCCTGCCTCATCCATGGCGACGGCATGGATCCTCGTCAGGGCGCCAGGGGTACCTGGCTGCCGCGTCGCCGCGTCTATGCGGACCCTCATCTCCTCCAGCGCCGCAGCGTGGAGGCCGTCCGATCCCTCCAGGAGCGAGTAGCGCACCTCCACTGTACGGTCCACCTGCGCCAGCAGCGGCGCAGCACCGGTCTCCACACGCGCCTCCACACCGCTCGCCTCGGCGGAGTAGAGGAACCGCCGGAGCTGCGGGCGGTGGTACAGCACCCGGCGCACATCGGATACTGCGAGGGCCACCCGCGCTGCCTCAACCTCCCTCACAGCCTCCACCATCACCGCCACGCTGATCACAGCACCGGAGCCATCGGAGACTGTTACCGACTGCACCACGCCCTGGTCTGAGGCAGCCCCAGCTTCAGTCGCCAGACACTCCACCACGCTTTGCCTGAACTCTTCGCTCAGCACCTCCGCCGTCGTGACATCGCCGTTGAAACGATAGCTCGCTGAGACCCAGATGCCGATGCAGTCGGCACTGGAGCACGCCCCTCCGCCCGCGGCGCTTCCCGGGCTGGAGGCAGGCTGCGGCAGTGCGCGTGTCTGCACCCACGCGGGGCCTTGCCCGCTCACCCTCATGGAGGAGGCGAACACCTCGGATGCATCGCTCAGGATCTCTGCAATGTCGGAATAGGAAGCTCCATCCATCACAGGCACCTCCACTTGCATCTCCACCGCTCCTTGCGGAGTAAGCCGCACTGCACTCACCGTCGATGCGCCGCCAGCTGCGCCGAGCCCGAGCGCAAGGTCCACGCTGAAGGCGGCTTCCCTGCGGAACAGCACGGCCGCGGCGGTGCCTACATCCAGACCCGCGGTAAACGCGTACCTCGCCTGCAACACGCCGCTGATATTCCAGGCCACAGCCCGCCCAGCAGCGCTCCCCCGAAACTGTATGCTCACACCTGCCGCTTCCACCGGAGCGTTCACTCCCGCGTGGGCCTCGCCGGCGAGCACCCAGGTCACCTCGCTTAGAGCCTCGGCGGCAAAGCTGGCGCCCTCCGCGAGCTTCACCGGAGCCAGAACTCGGATCTCCACCGCTGCGCCGCCCGCCATACCCACATGCAGGGTCTCCACATCTTCGCCGTCCACTCCCCCCATTGCCGCCGCTGCGGTGCTCGCGACGCTCTGCTGCAGCGTCCACAGGGCGTCCAGGGGCGGAGTCACGTTCACGGTGAAGACGTACGTGACCTCCACCAGGGCCTCCGGGTCGGCTTTTGGAGCAACCTCCACCTGGAGGGCGTGCAGCCCGGGCACCGAGTCGACTCCCACGATCGCTGCCGATCCCTCTGCGGCAAACACCGTCTGCGGATGCGACAGGAGCTCGGCCTGCGTGAGTGCCTCCCTCCGCGTGTCAGCTCCGACCCGCACCGACACTCCCAGCGCCACGTGGGCGTCCGTACCAACCCTCACAATCGCCACCTCGGAGGTCGCGGCCGCACTGGCCACGCGGCGCTCCACGGCCTCGAGGAACGCATCCGACGCGCCCTCCTCGACCGACATTTGGGAGTCTGGGAAAACATAGTGAGCCACCACAGCTGCGCGGCCTACACCTGATACAACTGACGGGCGGATGTTTACCGCCGTCATTTCCACCGGGCTGAATGCCGTGACCAATCGGTTCTCGAAGACCACCTGCTGCGCTTGGCTCTGATTGGCTGCGAATCGTCTTGCGTCAGCGAGGGTGGCCGCCGGGGTCGTCACCACAGCTCGCACCGGCCCGTCCTGCCTCCACAAGACGCGCACCGCTGAAGCAACACGTGGCGGGTCGACGATGCTCGCCGCCACGCTGGCAGTGACGTTGCTCAGGAAGGAGGCCCCCGCTCCCTCCCACTGCAGGGATCCTCCGAAGGTGTAGTGCGCGACTACCTCTGCGCGTGGGGCTGCAGGAGGGGGCGCCGGAGGTGGTGGAGGGGGTGAGGGCGCTTCGACCATCCTGCGCGTCTCCGCTTCAGCGGCTGCCGCCGTCTGCCGCGCCTCCGCAGCACCCCGCCAGGCGTCTTGCGCCGCCTCCGCAGCGTCCCCCGCGGCGCTCGCCAGCCTGCTCTCTTCCAGCATGGTAGCCAGTGCCTTTGCCGCCGCCGCTTGCTCCGCGGCGTTCACGCAAGCCGCCTCCGCCTCCCCCGCTACATCCCCTGCCGCTGGGCCCAAAGCCTCAGCAGCCACCTTCGCCTCCTGCGCGGCCGCCTCCGCCGCCTGCGTGCCGGCCACGCTCCGCGCAGAAGCCGAGGCGCTCGCTTCCGCCGCGGCATTGGCTGCGTGCTGAGCCTCCTCCAGCGCCTCACCTGTCGGCGGCAGGACCAGCTCGGCGGCGCGCTCCTGCATCCTCCTCCCCTCCCCAAAGCTCCAATCACCACCCGAGCTCCCGCCATCGCGATGCGTCGCCTGGGAGATGACTCGGCACAGCCCCCGTCAGGTCAGGCTATACCGTACACTGTGGTGTCCCCTGTTCCGCCTCTCAGTGGCACCTCAGCGGCAAGCGCGCAGTGTCCCATGCTCCACCCCCCAGGCGGCACCTGCGAGCGGACAAGCGAATGGTTCCAGTGCATGGCTAGGCGAGCGCAATTATGCTGTGGGTAAGCCTCTGCACCACCAGAGGCGCGCTTCCATCTCGACGCCGCGGATTGCGGGAGTAGAACGCCATGCATCGCTCGAATGCGCGTGCGTGGGCAGCCCAGACGAGGGCTCTTGCGGGACCAAATCCCCCCATTGGGTCTACCATCCACGGATTGGGGCGCATGGGGAACGGAGTAGGGTCAGAGCGTCACGTTGGCCTTGTGATTCGCGTCGATGGCCAGGCTCAGGTCGCTGAGGCCGGCGCAGATCGACCGCGCGGAGGTGCTCGTGATGCGCGCCTCCGCGGCAGAGCTGAGGGTGGACTCCAGCAGCTCTCCAAACAGCCCGAGCCCGGCCGCCAGTGTCGCATTGGTGAGCTGCGCCGGGTCCCGCGCCACGTTCGCTCCGGTGCTCGCGATCGCCTCGACCGAGCTGGTGGTGGGCGCCACCATGCGCTGCATATCCACCACCACATCCATGAGACCCTTCCGCACACTCTCCACCGTCTCCATAGCCTCCATGGCCTCGCCGCGTGCCACTGGCCGGAAATCCTCGCTCATACTTGTAGAGATGCCCTGGTTCACTCGCCCCGGTCCGCCACCCACCCCCCCAATTCAGCCCTCCGGCTCAATCCCCCGTGCGCCAAGTAGAAGCAGAGCTCGGAAAACCTCTAAGTGGCCACTTCGCCCTTCTCCGGCTCAATCCCCCCGTGCGCCAAGTTGAAGCAGAGCTCGGAACACCTCACTCGGCCACTTTGCCCTTCTCCGGCTCAATCCCCGTGCGCCAAGTTGAAGCAGAGCTCGGAACACCTCTAAGTGGCCACTTCGCCTTCTCCGGCTCAATCCCGTGCGCCAAGTTGAAGCAGAGCTTGGAAAACCTCACTCGGTCACTTTGCCCTTCTCTGGCTCAATCCCCCCGTGCGCCAAGTTGAAGCAGAGCTCGGAAAACCTCACTCGGCCACTTCGCCCTCCTCCTCTCGCCCTCAGAATGGACCGCACTCGTCTGAGTCAGAACCCCGCGCGACACATGGCGAGGCCGCACCTGCACGTGGCGCATCGCCCCATCCACGTCGCCATTCCGGAGCAAGTCAAAGGCTCGGTCCACCAGCAAGCTGAGGTCGATGTCCTTGCCTAAGGGGGCCACGGTCATGTTCGTGGACGCGGTGGACATGGCCTCCATGCTGTCCATCACCCGCACGAACACCTCCACTGCGAAGCCGTGCTCGGGCACCCCGCGCTCTGGCATGGACATCGCCATGGAGTACGGAGTGCGCAGCGGAACGAACTCGCTGGTCAGGGGCGTCAGGTCTCCGTCCAAGCTACCTTCGCGCGAAGGTCTCCCCACCACGCGGTACGCAAACTGGTATAGCAAGGGAAGATCCTCATCCCGCCATCCCGGCGCGGCCACATCTACCGCCGTCACCAGCATCATCGCGTGGGTGGGGCTCATGGCGACGCCGCCGCCGGAGGGAGCCCCGTTCACACGCAACCTGATGTTGGCCGATGCCGGGCCCACGGCGTCCTGCACCGTAATGCCAAGGGTGTATGTGGCCCCCCCTTGCAGCACATTGGGCCGGAGCACAAACGCCGCCTGCTTGGACGCCCCATGCACGAACCCCAAATTCAGTCCATCTGCGCTCAGCGGATGCATTCCGTGGTCCAGCCTATCCGCGCTGAGATGCCGACCTATCCGCGCTGAGATGCCGGCCTATCCGCGCTGAGATGCCGGCCTATCCGCGCTGAGATGCCGGCCTATCCGCGCTGAGATGCCGGCCTATCCGCGCTGAGATGCCGGCCTATCCGCGCTGAGATGCCGGCCTATCCGCGCTGAGATGCCGGCCTATCCGCGCTGAGATGCCGGCCTTTCCGCGCTGAGATGCCGGCCTTTCCGCGCTGAGATGCCGGCCTATCCGCGCTGAGATGCCGGCCTATCCGCGCTCCCGGCAGAACATCATCCATGCAGCCACCGCGACGAAGGTAGGCGTCGGATGTGCTGAGCTGGCCGGCTGGTTGCGGAGGGTTGTCCGCAGATGGGGAGATGGCTAGTGGAGCCTGGAACAAAGGAGGAGCCGCCACCTGATCGATGGCCAGTGGGAGCCTGGAATAAAGGAGGAGCCGCCACCTGATCAATGGCCAGTGGGAGCCTGGAACAAAGGAGGAGCCGCCACCTGATCAATGGCCAGTGGGAGCCTGGAATAAAGGAGGAGCCGCCACCTGATCAATAGGTGCCAGCAAAGTGTCAGAGTCCAGCGTGACTGCCGCAGCCGGGTCCTCGGTGGAAAGGTGCCAGCGCATGGAGAGCGTCGAGGGATAAGAAGAGTGAACCACGACACCCGTTGTGAACTTCTCCGTCGGATTCACCGTGCCATGAACGGTGGTGAGCACAGGCACTGGTCGCATGCCCTGCGAGGGCCTCTCCCCTCCGCAATCAGAGAGCAGATGCCGAGACATTGGTGAGCCGCCGCCGGCCGATTGAGATGGTGAGCATCGGTGAGCGAGTCGCGACTTGACTCCTTCACAAGGAGAAGTCCACGGGTTGTAATATCAACTTGGAACTGTTGTGCAGATTTTAACATTGAGGGGGGAAATCGATGCCACGACAAAAAGTGGGGTTTTGTTAGTTTTGTTTTGTTGGACACAGGTGGCAGGGGGCTCACCGCCATGAGGCTGAGTGTAGTAGTGGCGCGGCTCTCCCTGTCACCCTTGGAGGCCCTCACGGCGAAGGTATAGTTGATGTACACGAGCCTCCCTCCCTGGAGGTCGAACTCGATCGCTGGGCCGAGCATCTTGGTCGGCAGCAGAGTGCCGTTCGCATAACGGCAAGGCCCCATTCGATCGGCGCGCTCGCACGCCCAGCTGAACCGGATCGGCGCCTCCTCGCCTGAGCTCAGACACAACCTCCCACCACAGATCAGAGAGGGCACGCAGTACACCTTAGGCAGACCGGATTCTGTGCGTTGAGGGAGACAGGGATGCCTGCACCGAAGGCTCCCCGGCTGTGGCTCCGCGCCCCCTCGAGGGTGCACACAGAGCGCAGCCTCTGCAGCGGAACGTCGCCCGGAGCGGCACGCGGATGCGCGTTACGTGGAAGCCAGTGGGTGGAGCACTGCGGCTGGTGCGGCGGACTGATTGCTCGCTGGTGAATGCCGTCAAGGCTGCAAGCTGGATGGATGACGCAGGCGGGAGGATGACATCAGTGGAGGGACGACGTGGATGGACGGATGGCATGGGTGGTAAGTATCGTGCCGACAGCAGGGCGACGTGGATGGAAGGCACAAGTAGGTGGAAGGACGACGGGCAATGAGAAGGCCTGATGGGGGTGCATGGATGGCCTCTCCCACCCATCTTAGAGCGCACTCGCCTTCGCTCTGAAGCAGAAAGGAGACCATGCGGATGCACGCCGGGTCGAATTGTTGCGTTGAAAATGAAATGAAACGATTCCCCGTAACATAATAACGTAGTAACGTAATATTAACGTGAATAATAATCAATAATGTAAGATGCAGGGCTTGCTCAGGTGCTCTCAGGGCGAGCAGCCTGCACCTTGGAGGTAGTTAGGGGTTTTAGGTTTAGGGTTTGAAGGGTTTCTAGGGTTTGGGGGTATATTAGGGTTTAGAGCAGGTGCGCCCCTCACGATTCCCATGCGCGATTGCGGGGCATCCCAATGCCCTCCTTCCAGGCAGGGAATTAGCATCCGGTTCAGGGGCAACGCCGTGCAAGAGCGTGATGTGACACGTGGCACCCTGCAGGGATCCCCTGGACACAGAAGGGAGATCAGGTATAGCACTCGGTGGGGTACCATCTGGGTCGTAGGATTGACTGGCACAAAGAGTTATCCAGTTCTCGCTGCCGGTGACGATGTCCCCTCCAGTGATAACGATGTCCAGGGGCAGGGACTCCACGAAGAAAGACAGCGTGGTGCCACTGGTGCCACTCCAGGGCGCAGAATCCGCAGCGAGACGGCGCGAGAGACGGCGGGCACGAACGGATTGCGAGGAGACCGTTGGATTGCCCACCATCCAAGCCCGCAGGTTCACCGAGTACGACAATCCAACCTGAGAAGCACCCCTACCCCTCGACAGGCGGTATCATGAGCTAGCGAGCAGAGAACAACGGCGTCCATTTTAAAAAAAGCAAACCAAAAAAAAGAAAGGCGCGGTGCGCGAGGGTTGCGATTGGCCAATCGGAGGTCTCGCGTCAAGTTCTCTGATCGGCGGCGCGGCGCGGCGCGTGACGGGCACTGCACCGTGAGCTGGTCCTTGTAGATGGTCAGTCGCAGGGTATCGGCCTTGTTGAGCTCTGTGTCGAGCAGCAGCAACGTGCCATCGGAGCCGGCGGCACTCCAGGCGAACTCTGTGCCCTGAAGGTTCGTGCACTCCGGGCTGTCAAGGCCGAGGAGCTCGCCGTACACCAGGGTGCGTCTGCCGCGTTCCCAGCCGCCGCGATGCTCCTTGCCCCCGACCACCGTGCTCTCCACGATCTGCACTCGCAGCAGGCATAGCTCGCACACCACCCCGTCTCCCTTGTACCCCTCCGGGCACCGGCCCTGCACCCCCTTGTACCAGCACTCGTACCCTTGATGAGGCGCAGGCAGGTCCCTGCACTCGGTCCCTGCAAAACATGGCGAGTCCAGGCAAGGGTTGTAATCCACACACTCCATGTCACCGGCACCCACCGTGCCACTTGGGCACTCCCCGCAGCTCCCCCCAGCGCATTCTGCCCGCATCCCGGCCAGCAGCCCCGCGCCCACCCAGCATCCGCCATTGTTATTTGAGCAGTCGCGGGACTGGCGAGCCTGCTGCACACAGAGTCCCATGCTCGCGCTCCCCTCCATTCCCTCGGGGCACGGGGCGCATACTCTCCCGGCAGGTGTCGCCGCCGTGGTCTGGGAATTCACGCACTCTCTTCCCATGCACCCGCCATTGTCCGCCGCGCACTCGTCCACGTCTGCGCAGGCGATTCCGTTTCCTCGGAAGCCAGGCGGGCACTCCCCGCACCGGGCGCCGGTGCCAGGCGCTGCAACATCCCCGCAGGCCACGCCCGGGAAGCAAGCGCCCGGAGAGGCGCACCCGTCCTCGTCGACACACGCGCTTCCATCGCCACCGAGGGCCACGTATCCCTCCGGACAAGCCCCGCACGTACGATCGGCGCGCCCATCACCGCCAAGCACAGCGATACACTCCGTCATCGCGTCACAACCGCCGTTGTTGAAGAAGCATGGGTTGTCCCGGCACCCCGCCGGCCCAACGCCGTCCCCCGTCATGCCTGCTGGGCACCGGCTGCATGTGAACCCCTCCCCAGGGGCTGGCACGTCCAGGCAGGTCACCCCTGGGGAGCATGCCTCCGCGGAGACTGCCGAGAGACAGCCGTCCACGTCCAGGCACCCGTGCAAGCCCGTGCCGGCGTAGCCAGCAGGGCACGGCCCGCACTGCACGTCGTCGCTTGGGCCGATGCCACATACCGAGCGCTCGATGCCGTTCGTCCAGCAGCCTCCATTGTCAACATCGCATGCGCTTGGCACGCGGCATCCGGAGGCCCCTGAGCCCACGTGGCCGCTAGGGCACGGTCCGCATGTCGGCTCTGCGCCGGGCGGCGGCGTGCGGAGGTTCACAACCACAGCGGGGTATGGCTGTTCACGAGCTGTGGTGGCAGTGGCGGCACCGGCGTCGAGGTCGAAGGCGCGAGACACTGTGACCTGCACGCTCTCCAGGAGCTCGTGGCCGGCGCTCTGTGGGCTGAGATTGCGGAACTCGTACTCCACCAGGAGGGCCCCCCCGCCATCAGCACCTTCCCCATCCTCGAGGCGCTCGAGACGTGCGACGCGTATCTCCGTGTAGCGGCTGGCCTGGACCACCGCGTTGCCGGCGAACAGCGTGTCGGTGTCCTCCAGCGCGGCCTGGTAAGCGGATACCGTGCCGTCATAGCAGGCGGTGAGGTAGTGGCAGCCCCCATTGTTCTCCTCGCACTGGTCTCGCACGATGCAGCCCGAAACGCCTTCACCAGTCCCTGAGGAACCCGGAGGGCAGTCACCACACTCCGCCTCGCCGGCGCCCACAACGCGACACGACACCAGCGGCGAGCACGTGTTCGGGTCCTGGCACACGTCGGCAGTGCACATCCTGCCATCTCCCACATACCCTTCCGGGCACGCCTCGCATGTGTAGCCAGTGCCAGGTGGCGCCACGTCCGTGCACATGGAAGGCAGGAAGCAAGGCTTAGAGGCGCACGCGTCCTCTTCCCAGCAGCGCGCCGCTCCGACCCCCTCGAAGCCAGCCGGGCACTCCCCGCACACCGCCTCCCCAGAGCTGTCATCGCAGGTGACCAGAGGGTCACACGCGGGAACGCCGTCGCCGCCCGCATCGCAAGAGAGACTGGTTGGCCGACACAGCACGGCGCCATCGCCGTGGTACCCTGACGGGCACTCGCCACACCGCACCCCGCCCATCGTGTTCAGGCACCGCGCCGAGAGGCGAGGGTCCACAGGGTGGGACCAGCAAGAGCCGTCACCCGCGGCGCACTCGTCCACGTCCTCACACCCGGGCCCCACCGCCAGGTCCCCGCTGCCGGTGTACCCAGCTGGGCAGGCCGCGCACGCCACGGACCCCACCAGATTGATGCAGCGCACACGGAAGTCGCAGCCGCCGTTCGATACCTGGCACTCGTCGATATCATTGCAGGCCGTGGCGCCGTTGCCGATGGTGCCCATTGGGCAGGGCCCGCAGGCGCGCGATCCCAAAGTGTTGGTGCATACAGTCAGGTTGTCGCATCCCCCGTTGTCTCCGTCTGCACACTCGTCCACGTCAGCGCAGGTCACCCCGTCCCCGGCGAAGCCCTGCGGGCACTCCGCGCACCGGAACGCTACCTCCTCGCCGGCCGACGCCTCCACGCACGCCACACCTGGGAAGCACTCGCTGGTGCACTTGGGAGGCGGAGCGGGTTGTGGTGGACTCGGCGGCTGTGGTGGGTAGCCAGGCACGTTGCCGGTTGTGCTGCGGACGTTGGCAGATGTGACGACGCCGCGCGAGAGCGTGGGATGCAGTGCGAAAAATGCGGAGGGGTCGTTGAACATGGACCACACGAAGCCCGGGGGGTCTGCGCCCGCATCAAGGTGCGCCTGGTACCAGTACACGTAGGTGGCGACCACAGCGCTGCCATCCACGAGGGCGGTGATGGTGACAAACTCGGTACCAGCTGCGGCAGATAGTGCGATGATGAAGTCCGCCTGTAAATCGTCGTCGAATGTGATGATGTCTAGGTCAGAAAACAAGAGATCGGCTTCCATGGAGTGGCTTATTGGCGGGAGGAGGAGGACATGGAGGGGCTGGGAGGTGGGTAGGGGGAGAGGGAGGTGGGGGAGGCGGTGGGGAGGAGGAAGGGGGGAGATGGGGGTGGTGGTGAGGAGCGGTGGGGAGGCGGTGGAGGTGGGGGAGGTGGGGCGGAGGCGGGAGGGAGGAGGTGGTGATGGAGCGGTGGAGGCGGAGGCGGAGAGGTGGTGGCGAGCGGAGGCGGTGGGGAGGGAGGGCGGGGCGGAGGTGGTGGCGGTGGAGGTGGTGGCGGCGGAGGAGGGGAGGGGGAGGGGAGTGATGGAGGGGAGGAGAGTGGGAGCGAGGCAGGAGAGTGGAATCGGAGGACTGGGGTGGAGGGGAGGACTGGGTGGAGGTGGGTGAGGAGAGGCGGTGATGGTGGGGAGGAGGGGTGGAGGAGATGGTGGGGGGGATGGTGGAGGATGGTGGTGGACTAGGTGGAGGTGGTAACCAGCTTTGCTGGGTAACGACCAGTGATATGTCCGTTACAGCTGAGGGCGAGTAGTCACCTAAGATTGAGCTGGCAAAGACCGAGGACAAGGAGCCTTCAAGAACGGCGATGAACTCGGAGGTGGATGACGTGGAAAAGGTTGGGATCAGGGTCAATGAGGTGACAGCCACGCTGCCAGAGGTGATGCTCAACACTTCAACCATCAAGTCGGTCAAGCCGGTGGTGGTCTCAGCAGCTAGAGACATCGCGGCCTTGAATTCCGCGCTGAAGCTCTGCTCGAAGGAGGTGTCGTTATCGAATGCTGAAATGTCCAACGAGCTGAAGATGATGGAACTCTTCACAGCCGTGACATAGAAGAACCCCGGAGGCATCGGAGGAGACGGGGGTGGAGGTGATGGTGGGTGGAGGAGGTGATGGCGGGGGTTGGAGGAGGCATGGGTGAGGTGGCGGCGGGGGTGGTGATGGTTTTGGGGGTGGGGGTGGAGAGGAGGGGGAGGGGTGGGGGGCGGGGAGTATGGAGCAATTTGCCATTGAGGAGGTTGGGGTGTGGGTTGTTCAGTAAGTGGGTCTCTCCTGAGATGCTATAAGATCCCACCTCAAAACCACACAACTTTTTCCACGTCCGAACTGCCTATGATACCCAACCTCAGCCATAGCAGGGCCATCAGTGGTGCGCGCATCGAGCCGCGTGAGAGGTGGCTAGTGCGAGAACTGCAAGCATGTGGTGTTGGCCCGAGCCCGTGAAAAGTCCCATACGAGTCCCCTACGCCGATATTCATTGTGGGCGGGGGCGATGGCGGGAGCGACGGTGGAGGAGGTGAGGGCGGTGGAGGAGAGAGAGGCGAGCAGAGAGGGGCGGAGGAGGTGGAGGAGGGAGGAGTGGGGGCGGTGGGGATGGAGGGGAGGGCGGGCGAGGGTGGTGGTGGTGGAGCGGTGACGGTGGAGAGGAGGTAGCGGCGCGGGGAAGAGGTGACGGTGGAGGAGCGCTGGAGCGCCGCCTGGTACACCTCCGAAATCCAAGGCTCACTCTCTCGCGGTGGCTGAAGGAACTTCCCGCCGAGAGCCGTGATCCGCAGCGCCCAGTGCCGGCCCACCGTGTTCCACCCTGTGCACGTCTGCAGGGCGGTCTGCCCGACAGTGGCACTGCAGCTCTGCACCCTCGCCGTGCAGGTGGTGTTGATGTGCGAGGTGGTGGGGAGACGGTAGCCGTGTGCCGCGGTCTGGTTATCTGGGTCCACGCCGAGGCCAGGCCGCGGGCTGCACACGTAGACCTCATACGCCATGACGTCGTGGTACACGTCGCCCTGCGGCAGGAGGCCCACGCCGGTGACCACCTGCTCCTCTGCCAGCGTGTACTTCAGCCACCAGTCGTTATACCCGTCGCGGCACAGCACCCCTGGGTCCCAGTAATTGCTCGCGTCGCCGTCAGCGCTCAGCCCGGGGTCACCACCACAGTTGGTGCTTACGCTTGTCTGTGCATTAAGATTCTGGACGCCCGTGTTCGGAGGGCTTGGCGGGGAGGCGTGGTGGCGGCGCGGCGGCGGTGGGCTTGGTGGTGGCGGCGCTGGGTGGCCGTACCAATACACTTCGCGAACCCATGGCACTCCGAGCACCGCGGGGACGAGGTAACGGCCGCCGGTGGCAGTGATCTTGAGGGCGAAGAATCGGCCAACGGTGGCATCCCCCCAGCCGCCACATTGCTGCTCGGTTGTAGTGCCCACCGTCGCACTACACGCCTTGAGCCTCGTGCTGCAATCTGTTGGGATGTCGCTCGAGGCTGCTAGGTAGTACCCGTTGGAGCTGCTCTGGTCCTGCGGGTCAACTCCAAGTCCAGGCCGTGGGTTGCAGATGTACACCTCGTAGGCCAGCACGTCATGAGTCATATCACCAAACGGAAGAATCCCGACGCTCGTCACAGCCTGCTCAGCCGAGATCGAGTACTTCAGCCACCATTCATTGGAATCGCGCAGCACAGATGTGCACCCTGCGGGCGTCGTCGGGTGCCACAATGTGTGGCTGCTGTTATCGAAGCTGTGATTCGTGGTCCCGCCACAGTTGGAGAGCGCTGCAGTCAGCCGGTACAAGTTGGGGATGCCGCGCGTGGGTGGGCTGGGTGGTGGTGGGAGGATGGGGTGGAGGTGGAGGAGGCGGTGGCGGCGGTGGCGGCGGCGGTGGCGGCGGCGGCGGCGGGGTGGGGAATCCGTACCAATAGAGTTCCTTGAGATGTGGCGGAGCTCCCCCTGAGCACAGCACAACGCCCGCCCGCATGGAGATGTGGTTGTGCCAGGTCAGCGGGAGGATGCGCAAGTAGCGCGCCTCCAGGCCATCCAACATCTGGCTCTGCCGGCTGCCGCTTGCTGACGTCAGCGAATTAGTGACCTTTGTGTTGGAGTCGGTGTTGCCAGTAAAGGACGCGCCATTGTTGTAATCACTCCACGTGACCCCATCTAGACTGTAAGTGACCCTATAGCTGGTCACCCACTCGTGTACCGGCTCCCAGCCGGTGAAACCCCCACGGTACCTCCCCTGGGTGACCACCCCAATCACCAGCTGCACCGAGCCGATGTCCAGCTGATACCACTCCCCGGCGGCATCCCGGCCGGCCGCCCAGGCCCCCACATCGTCCAGCATGCCCTTGTTGTTCTCGGTTCCAGCAGTGACCGGGGGAGGCATGGGAGAGAAGGGCGGTGGCGACAGCGGTGGCGGGGGTAGTGGTGGCAAGGCGGAAGCTATAGCGGGGGGTGCAAAGGGCGGAGGTGAGGGTGAAGGTGGGGGAGGAGGGGTGCAGGCAGAATGTGGTTTGAATGGAAGGCACTTGATCCGGGAGCCGGAGGTTGTACTCCGCGCACTCGCTGCTCCGTGAGTGGCGAATCCCCCAGTATTGCGACACAGTGATACCCCAGCCCTGAGCAGGTCTGCTCATGGGTGTTCCCGACCGTCGCAGCACACGTGGCAAGCTTGTGGCTACACTGCACGTGCAGCGGTGCTGGTAGCCTGGAGGAAGGGGAGAGTGGGGATAAGGGGAGAGAAGAAGGTGGGAAGTGATGATGGGGTGGGGGGGGAAGGAGGAGAGCGGTGACAGGTGGTGGGACAGGTGATGGAGGTGGGGGTGGGAAGGACCCAAGCGGAGAGCGGCGAGGAAGGGTGGAGGAAGGTGGGGTGGAGATAGGTAAGGGGGTGGGGGAGGGTGGTGGGGGGAGGAGGGCTTCGAGGAGGACCAGGGCTTCCAGATGGGAAGGAGGTGGAATGGGTCGGAGAGGGACTGGCGAAAGGGTGGGTAAGGATGAAGGTAGTGAGGAGGGCTGGATGGAGGTGGTAGAAGACAGTGGGGATAGAATTATTGTAATTCAGAGGTTCTGGTGGAGGAGGGGAGCGGGGCAGTGGGGAATTGCTTCACTGGCGGAGGAGCGGCAAGGCGGGGGTGAAGGTGGGAGGAGAGATGGTGGAGGAGCATAGTCAAATAGCACTTAAAAGCGTCATATGCAAGTACATCATGTGTGCCATCTCCTACTGGCACGATGCCCACCTCAGTCACTGTCTCAGGTCGATCCAGAGTGTATTTGATCCACCAGTTGTTGGCAGCAGACAGTGAGTCGCGGCAAGTGCTTTGAGTCCCTGCCATCCACACACTGCTGAGGTTTGCATCACGGGTCAGGTCGGCGTTGTTATCCTCGCAGTTTGTGGCAGAGTCTTCATGTGACATGCCTGAATTGCGTGCCTATCAAAGCAGGCTAGGGGCGGCGGGGGGCAGTGGTGGGAGGAGGTGGTGGGGGAGGAGGGGAGGTGGTGGGGTGGGGAGGTGGAGGAGGGGGAGGTAGGTAAGGGAATTGCAAGGGGTGCAAGGAGGGAGGAAGTGGTGGGGGTGGGGTGGAGGAGGGGAGGTGGCCGGGGGCGAGCGGAGGAGGAGGTGGCGGAGGTGGGGGGTGGGGACAGTGGGGGAGGAGGGTGGTGGGGGGGTGGCGGTGGGGGAGGGGACGGTGGCGGTGGGGGAGAGCGGAGGTGGTGGCGGTGGAGATGGGGAGGTGGAGGCAGGGGCGGAGGGGAGGGGAGGGAGGATAAGGGGAGGAGGGCGGGCGGAGGCGGAGGGGAGGTGGGGAGGGCGGCGGGGGCAGGAGGGGTAGGGACAGAGAGAGTAAAGAGGACAGAGGCGGGAGAGGCCGAGCGAGAGAGGTAGCTTGAAATGGAGTGAGTAGGAGACGGCAGTGAGGACAGCAGTGGCAAGGCGGTGGAGAGAATTGAAGTAAGAGCAGATATACTGCAGTGAATGGTCACAACCCACATCATCCCACTTATAAGTACCATACATTTGAGTACAATCCTGCGCATAGTTGTTCGGTTCCCCAGGACTCCAGTTAGTGTAGGACATCGAACTGCCGTCGACCCAGCCCCATATGTTCTCACCGTTAGTAGCATATCCGCCAAGCCATAGGTTACCCGCGTAAAACGCAGAACCCACTGCACTGTTCTGTGCCGCCGAGGTGATGATGGCAAGATCCGCCCCCGAGTGATGACTCTGGCATCTTGCGCGTGCTGTCCCCCAATTCACTACCTCACTGTAACCCTTAAAGCATCGGCTGTAAGAATAGCCCCATCCACTGGAACACCACTGTTGTGGCAGCTCTGCGCCGTTGCCCACCCCCCAACACGCTCTGAGAAGGCACGGTCAGATGGCAGTCCTCTGTACCTGGGGAAGCCTGAAACAAATGATGTTTTGACTTCCCCTCAAAATATCCACAGAGGCATAAATTTCAAAGTAAAAGATTCTTGACTGGAACTAAAAATGTTAAGGATCCGTGCGTGACGAAATTGAGTGAATACGTATGACGTTTTACGTCGCACTTCCTCGGGAAGCTCGTAAATATATACTGTGTATATGTGTGCGTAAGCAAAACCTACCTGCACATATTTTGAAGTTTCGTAAATATGCTATACATATTCGGACGATACAACTTCCGTACAACGGTTTCAAGCTTTGAGACAAAGTCTATCTTGAAAAACACAAGATCTCGGTTCGATAACATCTTTGGAACAGTTACCATCAAATAGTTCACCGTCAAGTCTAAGATGTCCCCATATCACGCTTGTGTTCACAATAGTACATAAGATTCCTTCAAGTGCATACCCGCTTGGACGACGAGACAGTTAAAATTGGTCAACCCGAGCAGGACGACGCTGAAAAATATGTGTCGCCGCGAACGACACAAGCCCCGATGTGGAAACACTTGGAAGACCTGCCAGAATGCGATTTTTAAGAAGTTGGCGGAATAGCACATCGAGGCACTCAGGCTACACTGCTACGACTTAAGAATATCTCAGCGTTCATGTCGGTTGAAGGTGAGTAAACTCGGGGGTCTATGCCCCATCAGTGAAACATAGCCTCGGACGCCTTCGTGTCGCTGTTGACGGCTGTGGTGCAGCACTTCGTAAACAGGTAAAGGTCTGCGTGGCGTCAAAAGTTTCCGCGGACCTTGAGACATTCTCTCCAACGGAACTAACGTTTTCCACACATTCTTCATATTCATGTGCGAAATACGAGCTTGGTCGCAACATCTACATGAACATGCATGGACACGCAACATCAAAACGTGTTATGAAAATATAGGGGGTACGTGAACGTACAGGTGGGGGAAAAGTATTCTCTAAGATTGATTGTGGTTGCGAGTGAACACGTACATTCTATGGTGGATTATTTGAAGGAATACTCACCTGAGCTTCATGTAAAATCTATCAGCAACTCGTAATGAGATTATCATGGAATTACAACAATCCCTAAACTATATATATCATGTTAGATGTAATCAGTACGTGGTATACTGACTATCTGCATGATTGTTAGGATATTGTGATATCCATAAAGATACTGTAAAGTGTGTGCAAACGAATACACACACACACACACTAGTACTAATCAGCAGTACTATACACTGTAAAAACACTAGCATTCATTATACATTGACATTCACTGACTCAGAGTGAATATACCAATAACAATGTATACAATAATGTGGATAACATCCAGTAAACACATGTGCGTACTGGATGTCGGCGATGGCGATAGTAATGGTAACAGGATTAAACAACATGCTGTAGGGCTGGATGGATACTGGAATATCCCGGTTCAAGATATCAGACAGTCAGTGAACCAATATAGATAAACTCGTATAAGAAATAAACCCTAAGCTAGATATACCCGGAACGGTCACGGAGTCGGAACGGTCTCGAGTCTAGCTACCTGTGACACTCGGTGTGTCACAGCACAAGCTTACGGATCAGTCACGGTCCAGTGTTGGCTACCTAGGAATCTGTCATAGGGGCCTGCACCGGGACTCCCGGTCAGGGCTGCCTATACAGATTTCAGCACACCACCCCAGCACTGTGGGTGGTGACTGACAGGTAAGTCAGAGAAGTTAAGATAAGTTAGGGCAGGAGCTAGGGTGACAAACCTAACTGCCAATTCAACTGTGCTATTCTGATACACAAATTGAAACCCTCTAGCTAGCACAAGTGCAGAAACCTACGGGTAAGGAGCTCCCGCTAAACAACTGAAAGGCACTGTGTAAGCAAACCAGATTGAAGATTGTAGATGTCAAAGCAAAGCATAAAGCAAATTGAAGACCATGTTGAGGTCAAAGCACATCTCAGCACACCACCAGAGTGGTGTACTGCCAGAGCCAGAAGGAAAACTACTCGGGGTCAAAGTTCAGAGGGGCACCGTCACCACAATGTCCACGGTAGTAGCTTGCAGCACCGCTCTCCAGTGGGTCAGGCGGCCGGTGAACCACCGTCGCAGCACCCAGGGAGTGCAGCGCTGCATCCAGAGTGACGGGGTCCAGCTCGGAGATACCAGGGTAGATGCATAAATCCTCTCTGCACAGCACAGGCTGCGGTGCAGCCCGACCCGATACCTGCACAGAGCCGATGTCATTGGCCGCCGTGTAGGCGGCAGCCCCCACACCCATGATCGAGATGAAAAGAATGAGGGAGATAAAGTAAGGAAACCCCCACGGGCCCGCGTGTGCGGGGAAGCCCCATGGTGGCTTGCCACATCCGTAGGTGCGGGAAGCACCACCAGACTCAGGCACGTGGGCTGCGGGCTCTGACGCATGATTGGCCGAGATGGCCGGAGCCCGCGGCGTGACGGCGAAGCTGCCGTCTGCAAAATCCTCGTAGTCGTCGGTGTCGTAGCCGGTCAAGTCAACCGGCGCAACTGCGGCGTGGTTGACAGTCTCCACAGCCCCCGCGAATTCACCGCCCGACTTCTCCGTAGTGGTCACCCGCGTCGATTGAAGGGACACGGGCGGGCCGTAGCCGTAGAGCTCCAGGAGCTCCTCCTCATTCTCCAAGACAGGCATAGCAGGGGCCGGCACGGCGGATGCCGATGCCGCCGCACCACCTGCCGGAACCTGCTCCTCCGGTGTGATATCTGCGCCCGCAGTGTCACACACCAGAGCCGAAGCCTGCGTCGCAATGCCCCCAGACGGCGGGAAAGAGGCGTGAGTGTAATGTACCTTAGGCTCTACTGCCGCGTTGACCTCCGCCGCGAGGTCGTCCAGCCGCTGCAGGATGTCGTCACTGGACGTCCCCGCCACCGGCGCCACCGCGTTAACGGAGAAGCCGTAGGCCGACACGTCGATGCCCCCCACAACACCTCCGCATAGCACCGCTGGCGGACCGTACGCCGTCGCCGCGCGGGCAAAAGCCTCAGCACCATCATCTGCCGCCTCCTGGAAGAGAGCACACATGGCCAGCGCATGGACTCCCTCCGCATCCTCCTCGTCGATGGGTACGCAGAAAGCCGCTGCGGAAGTAGGGGAATGTTGGCGACCGCCAAGAGGGCAGTCGCGGTAGAAGTGGTAAAGATCCTTACCAGTCTTTTTGCAGCGGGTACACAGCGGCTTAGCCCGCTGCTCGTCACGATCGTAGCCCACCGCCGGCGGGGATTGGACCCCCATGCGGAAGCCTCGCTGCGACTGCCCGCGCTGCTGCTGCTGCCGGCGCTGTCCGTGCTGCCGCTGCGGCGGGTCCTGCTGCCGCTGCACCACCGGCGGAGCCGCCTCGTACCTTTGCTGAACCAGCGCGGTCAGCTCGTCGATCTTGTCCAGCAGCGCCTGGTGCTCGCTGCTGGTGAGCAGGGCCGACGTGTCACCACCTGCGGGCTTGGCCAGGAAGGCCTTCCCGACGTCCGTCTGCGCCCATGCCTGGTAGATCTCGACGACCAAAGAGCGCAAGGCCACAAGGGAAACCGACGCGAGGTCGGCCACCATGGGGTAACGCACCTTGACCGCGGCGTAGAACACCGGGTCAAGCCTGCTGTACAGGCTGAGCTTCCTGGTGGCCTCGGTGGGTGTCCAGTCGGCCGCCTTGTTATCTCGCACCAAACGTTGTTCCCGAGCCAAAATCGGCTGCGGGTCAACGTTCGCGGGATAAGCAAGCGCGGCATGCTCCTGCTGGAAGGACTCCCGCAACGCCACCGGTACGCTGCGCTTCACGATGTCCACCAGTGCACGCCGTCCATCTCGGTCGGCAGACGCGTCCGTACCCGTAAGCCAGACGTGGGCGTTGCTGTGCTTCTCGACGATAAGCCCAAGCACGTCGTACAGCAGGGCGTTCACCTTGCTCACCACCAGAGCCTGGGGGTCGTCAAGGTCGAACGAGACGAGGTCCAGCCCAGCGGACTCAAACTCCGTACGCAGCTGAACCACCACATCGGAGAGGAGACCCGCGTCAGAAGTGCCGCTGAAATAATGCTTCTTGTCGCCAAGGATATCCTCGCGGATACCCTTGGCCCATGTCCGATGGAGCCGCCCCTTGTAGACCTCGTCCACAAGCTTGGACTGCTCCTGCAGGTACTTCCTCGTCGCAACGTCGGCGTCGGTGTTGGAAGTAGGGTCGGGGTTCGTAACAGCCGGTGATCTAGCTGTCGGCGTGTTGCGAACCGCGTCCGTCAGCCTCAACGAGGCGTCAATGTCGGAGTCCCTCGTGAGGGACCTCTTCGCACGTGTGTGGACAACCATAATTCTGAAAGCCTGATGGGAGGTGGTACGTTGGGGCGCGTAAGGGTAATGGCGCGGGGAAAATGCGACGTCACAGGCACGTAAGGAGCGGTAGAGCCATGCGAGCGAGGGGCACTGGAAGACGCCGTCGAGGTCGAAGGTGCTGCAGACACCAGCCCAAGAAGCGGTAGCATGCTGGGCCAAGGCAAGAACTATACCGTAAAAGGACATTGCGCCAACGAAGCCCGGTCCAGGTCGAATCCCCATAGCGGCGGCTCAAAGACGCACTTACAAACAGCTCATCTCAAACTTCCCACTCGTACCCAAACGCGCCGTTGCGCACCACCTCTCAAAGCGGCTGTTTTAGCCAATCATGGCCAAAGCAGCTGTGGAATATAGCGTGGAATGGGTCCACGACCTACTGGAATATCCCGGTTCACGGATATCAGACAGTCCTACCTGGAACCAATATAGATAAACTCGCATAAGAAATAAGCCCTAAGCTAGATATACCCGGAACGGTCACGGAGTCGGAACGGTCTCGAGTCTAGCTACCTGTGACACTCGGTGTGTCACAGCACAGGCTTACGGATCAGTCACGGTCCAGTGTTGGCTACCTAGGAATCTGTCATAGGGGCCTGCACCGGGACTCCCGGTCAGGGCTGCCTATACAGATTTCAGCAATGGAGAATATCTCCAGACCCGAAGGCAGTATCAGTGCTCAATATGCAGCTGGTAACTGCTGAGCACTGCCCATGCCATATTCACTGTCGCTGGAGCAACATCAAAATCTACATTGCATTATGACAGTTGATGCAGAACTGATCACTCACATGCATGTACCAACTCAGATCAGCAACCATACATGAATTGACAAAAGGTGGTTGTGGACATACATATACACAAACAATGTGTTGTGTAAAAACTGCTCAGATTACATCTAGCAGTGTCCAGATGTATTTGAACATAGAGATATCACTTGATATACTCGTTGTATACATCCAAATATATCTTAGGATCTGACACAACTGTGAATTCATTTACAGTTGATATATCTTAAATATCACCAGAGAGTGCATTTGCCTCCATGGGTTTAAATCAGTAAAACCCAGAAATGTGATCAACCACAGATGTTGATATACAGCATAATTCACTTTTATGCCATGAAATTTGTCATGTGCAAAGGAAAAGTGATTTGCAGTGTTTCTGTACTTTGCAGTCCACACACACACAGAGATATGTATATATATATATATACATATAGCCAAAAACGGCCAAAATAGGTAAAATCCGTTTGCGATAGATTTGAAAATTGAAAATCGGACCCTATTTTATTTGATAATATGATTTTATACCTATTGAGGTATGAGAAAATCATAATGACACATGTCATATTTCGTGTAACACCCTAGATATTAGGTGTGTAATATATAGGGGTAAACATATTGGCTGTAACGAAAAATCGGTCAAAATGCTGTACGTGTAATCTTTTGCAAATTCGGAATTGATTTTTTTTGCTATAATGGATATTTATCTATCAAATAACAATTCCTGAAAGACATAACACGTGTAACACCCTGTAACAACCCTAAAATTAAATGTGTGTGTCAGGGGTGTAACACACCTCCTGAAAACCACTTAACGTTCATGTAAATATTAAATGCAGTTTTGCTTAAAAATCTTTGCAAAAACGTTATACTGCTTATTTTTTACCTGTATTAGGGTTACTGATATCATGTAACACCCTAATCATATTATTGGGTGAAAGGGCCACTGTAACCAGATATGCCCTAAATGCCACCTATTTATTGGATACACTTTGTGTTTGGCAGATATATGTCATGCTGTTTTCGATGCAGACATGATTATATATCGGGCAACAACCCAAGAACTGTTGGGCAACAACCCTAAAACTGTATGAGCTGCTTCCTATAAGGACTGCAAGCTATAAGCTATAAGCTATAAGGTATATAAGCAGCTGACTGCCTATGAGTTTACACTTCCTCAAGGGGGGAAGAAGGTGGATAGGATTACACATATATCCATTTTATATTCCGATCTGGTAATTTCTGATGGATTGCTTTTGATAAAATCACTGCATCCACAAATAACGTTGAAATCTGTACAACGTTGAATCCACCATCACTAATAAAGTGTAAACTCGGATGGGAAATTATATCCCAATAACTATAAGTTGACTTTTGCTCAGCATTTACATTCTCGAGTAAGTTTGGAATGCTGAACTATATACATAACATATAACCTGATACCATGCTTAATTGCATTTCCTGGATCAGAAGATGATAGTTATATAATGTATATATATATATATCCCACCAGATATACTTTGGCACTATAGCTGTATATAAGAGTGGGAAGGACAAGTGCATCGCTGTAAGACTGGATGATATAGTCCCAGTGCTGAAGGCAGAATTTGGCACCTGAATAACAGTTGATAACTGTTGGTGACCATCATCAGGCAAGACCTTCCAAGCGTAACTCCTTTGATCCTGAGATGCAAGTGAATTGTTCATAAATGTTGACATCACATGAAAGCATTCTGATAAAAACCCTATATATCCATGTGAGTTGTCATTGCTACAAATGACATGGGTTTTGAATCGTCGAATGAGTATAACTCCGATGAATTCATTAGTACAGAATAAGCTGTTGAGATTATTCTCCGGCTGGATTGCAATCATTCACAATCCCTGTACATTCCGGTGACAAAATCACCAGGCCGGTGACGGTGTTTTCCAAAGGAAAATATACAGAGGGGTTTCAACGAATAGTGCACCTCGGATTCGGAATAATCGAAGGGCGTTTGAAACCAGGTGAAACGAGGTGAAACGAGGTGCTGTAGAATTTATAGGATAGCACTGCACCCCTAGAAATTTCTAAATTTCTGATAGTGCCAGGGACGATAATGTAAATGACTATCCCAAAAAAAATTTGCTGCCCTATCGCCTTATTCTTCATCGCCTGTATGTCCATCTGTGCATGATATCTGTCTAAGATGAGATCGAAGTCGCCACATGTCACGATGCCATGACTGTAGTGATGCGTGACGATTGCCAAGATGCACTGCTTCTCCTCCTCCGTCTCAACGGGAAATACCTCCTCACGCGTGACTTGTCGGCGCTTGAATGCAGGCTGCCCACCAAGTACCGGCGCCTGATTTGTTTGGCTTCACAAACAAGCATACAACCAAAATCACAACGGGAGTTTACATTTGAGCGACGGCAACCAGGCTTTGATGCTAAAGTCCGCATCGCATGCATAACACATATGCTACTAACATAACACGTCCATACCGTGTGATCGATTTCTATATCTATGACCGTTTTATTTAGAATATCATACCTATATCGTCTGTATCTATATTCACATTTGGTGTTGGTGCGCCTGGCGGCTGTGCTGCAGGGGGGCTATGAGCAATTGCTTATGTGTGGGAAACTTACGGGTCCAACATTGGAGGACTGCGGATTTGGTCCCCTCCCCAACCCACCATACAACATGAAGCTTAATAAGTAGGAATGTAACTCACTGTTGTTGGAACATCATCATCAACGGATTTTGTGAAGCCGTCGCTGCCGGTGGGGTCATAGATTTGGAGACCGTGACCATCGGTACTGTGGCCAACTCGTTGTGTACCGGACCAACGCTCAATTGCATCCTGCGCAAACAAAGTACCTCCCAGATATTCTCGTATATACACCACAATGGTCACAAGCCACTCAGTTCTATGTTACTACGCTCTTGCAAGGAACGCATTGGCATATTGCCAATTTGCCATAGCAGAAATCGCAATCTAACAAAACTCACAATCGGATGCATGGAACCGCGATATACCTTTCGGCCGGTTGAGCCGGCGTTGCAAATTGGAAGGCGCGGAACGCACTTCGCAAATAAGCAAGAGGCACCGCGAATGTCAGTTTTGTGGGAGGTGATGAAATCACACGCTCATAGCCTGCGGGAACTGCCATACCCAATGAACGGAAAATAGCGCAAATCTCCTCCTCCAAGTAAAATGCATCATGGCCCGTCTCGGGGTACCCTCCGCGAATCCTATCTGCCGAGAAATTCGCTATGAATTTGCAGTTCCCTCGACGCTTCCCAAGCAAGTAATGCACAAAGTGCAAAAGAATGCTGCAATGGGCGAGCTCAAGGCCAGTGTTCCATCCAAGAATCTGATTGCTGCTTGCGAAGACGCTCTCCACCTGTATCAAGCGACGACCTTTATCTCCTTAGGCACATTCCGTTTTCCTCACATACTAATACGATTGCAGGGTAGATTCAACTTTCAACCAAAGGCATGAAAGAGCGTACGTGAGATGTTCCCTGCTTACTCTGCTTCTTCGGGAACCCCGGAAACAACGTGCTCTTCTCATTCGTGTCGATCTGCATTGGGCCAACACTGGGTGGCCACTCAGTGCAGTTGTTAGCCAGATGGATCTTGGCATTCTCCATCTGCTTGGTAAAAGAGGTCTTGTATAACGAAGCCTTCGCACGCGATCCAGAGGCCGCCTTCTCCTGAACTCGAAGGTCAATATTCGCGAAGCCGTCTACCAACGCTGCATGCGACTCCATATGCATCCCCCCCCCTACTTGCTGAGTGCACGGCATGCACCGCAAGTGCAATGTGCACGGCATCCTCTGTTAGTGCAATGTTGCGTGCACGGCATGCTCCGCAAGTGCAATGCTGAGTGCACAACATCCTCCGTTAGTGCAATGTCGAGTGCACAACATGCTCAACGAGTGCAATGTTCAGTGCATGGCATGCTCGGCGAGTGCAATGCTGAGTGCACAAGATGCTCTATGACCTATGAAAGTGGCATGAAAATGCAAATGCAAACCCCCACTATATCTATATATTTAGGATAAAATGGCCTTGTCGAAGCTCACCTTTGGATGCTTCCAACCCGTTGCAGGTCCGGCGTTCCAAGGTTGACTCTTTTATGCCTGCATATGTGAACACACACAACGATAATCACATTCATACTTTGCACGACATGATATTTCCATTGTGATTGTTAAGCTTACATTAGTTACCTGCAAGTATCGTCTTGTTGTCCACTTCGGCTTTCACCGTATCATCCATGGACTCGTATGACGCACTTGCTTTCAGTGCACGCTGAGCGGCGTGGCTGAGATTGAATTTTTCTGGAGTGCTGATTACGATTTCCCGATGGTCACGGAGGGACTGATCAGTGGGGTACATTACAGCGTTTTGCACAACCCCTTTACCCTCACCATACTCTGGGGAAGCGGAATTCATCGCCTCGGTCGTCACGCGTCGATCGAAATGAGCAACGTCCAAATTGATCTGCACAATAACAAGCCATTGTCAAATACACACGAGGGAGACAAGAAGAGCATTCTTTTCTACCAAGAATTATGATGACATCATGGTGTATGCTTGGCCTTATGCTAGGTGGGGATACCTTTTGCAGCTCAGCACCGCGCTTGTTCATCTCCATAGCAAGAGGAGAAAGGTGATGTCCGAGACCATGTCGCCCAGTATTAATGATCTTATTGTCGCAACATTCCTACCGCATGAACAAGGCAAACGTCCGGCAGAACGTCAGCAAAGTATGGTAGGGGGTTGTATGCACATGGCATCCACAGGGGGGGTCGAAATGACTAAGTCGAGGGTTTGGGTATCGCTCATAGAGTTCTCCTATGTAAGATATCAATGTTAACAGCATTAATACTTATTTCGATGTTGCTGAAAACGATGGTGCGGTCAATTTTGGCCGATTCGAACGCATTTGGCGTGCACGTTATGTAAAACTCAGGGGATGCAGGACTTATAGCATAGGGTTTGATCGTACCGGCACCTTGAGTGCGCTGGAAACGTGCTAATAGCCAAGATATGAGGGCTAACGTTATAATATATGTGTATACAGAAGTGTTATGTATAAAAACATATCCTAAGAGTCTTGAAACCTCAAATTAGGGGGGCTATGCAAACCTCAACTTAGCAGGCGATGCAAATAGTGCTGTGCAGTTGAAAGCGCCTCCCTCGCACATATAGAGAACGCCATACCGGACACACCGGTTATGCGCGCGACTATTTCTATATCTACATCTATACATATCCATACATACAAAGTGCTTCTATGTGCTAGCTATGCTACGTGCCATGTGTGCTAGGGGCACCTTATCTGAAGCTGCGATGGTTATAGCCACGCGACCCACTCGCTGATCCTCCTGAATTGAAGACAAGCAAGTGTGAGAGAAAAGTGCACATCATTCACGGCCGGACATGCTCTTTCTTGTTGGGACGATATCAAGAGAGTAAGCAACATATGACACGTGGCTCTCGATCATCAACAAATGAAAATATAAGTTTGGTGTAAGCATGTGCCATGTCTTCATACCTTGACCATTTCACCAAAAAGGGTCAGGAACTGCGCTTGAGTCAATGAGTCCGAGAACTTGGCAATGCGAAGCTCGCCTTGACTATTGAGAGCCACACGTAAATACTTAATCTCCTTGCTCTTGATATGCCCTGGAGTCTGGAAGGGTATCCCAAACATACAATTGTCCGTTACATGATGTGTTCAAGCATCACTTAATCTTCTTAGTTGAGGCATCTCGATGGAGGCATCCCATCTGATGGTGACACAGTTGAAGCATCCCGAGAGCTCACTCGGCCCCTAGGACCCGTCCTCGTGTCAAAATGATCATGACACTCAAGGCTACACATTGATAGGATGCATGCAAGTCGATTCTCACCACCCCACCCATGAAACCCAATCCCATGACACACTGATGACACGCTGACACGCATGACCCTTAGCCCCCTTAACCCTACCCCCTCGGGCCTAAACGGGCACTCCCGAGAGCTCACTCGGCCCCTAGGACCCGTCCTCGTGTCAAAATGATCATGACACTCATGGCTACACATTGATAGGATGCATGCAAGTCGATTCTCACCACCCCGCCCATGAAACCCAATCCCATGACACACTGATGACATGCTGACACGCATGACCCTTAGCCCCCTTAACCCTACCCCCTCGGGCCTAAACGGGCACTCCCGAGAGCTCACTCGGCCCCTAGGACCCGTCCTCGTGTCAAAATGATCATGACACTCATGGCTACCCATTGATAGGATGCATGCAAGTCGATTCTCACCACCCCGCCCATGAAACCCAATCCCATGACACACTGATGACACGCTGACACGCATGACCCTTAGTAGCCCCCTTAACCCTACCCCCTCCCCTCCTCGGGGTGGTGAGAGTGAGTGCCACAGTTCCGACATCTCGAGAGGGACACGCCATCTGATGGTGACACAGTTTAGGCATCTCGACAGGGGTACCCCATCTGATGGTGACACAGTTGAGGCATCTCGACAGGGGCACCTGATCTGATGGTGACACAGTTGAAGCGTCTCGACAGGTGTACGCCATCTGATGATGACAAAGTTCAGGCATCTCGACAGGGGTACCCCATCTGATGGTGAGACAATTGAGGCATCTCGACAGGGGCACCTCATCTGATGGTGACACAGTTCATGCATCTCGACAGGGGCACCCCATCTGATGGTGACACGGTTGAAGCATCTCGACAGGGCCACCCCATCTGATGGCGACACAATTGAAGCAACTCGATAGAGGTACCCCATCTGATGGAGACACCGTCAGGCATCTCGATAGGGGCACCTCATCTGATGGTGACACAGTTGAAGCGTCTCGACAGGGGCACCCCATTTGATGGTGACCCAGTTGAAGCGTCTCGACAGGGGTACCCCATCTGATGGTGACACAGTCAGGCATCTCGACAAGGACACCCCATCTGATGGTGACACAGTTGAAGCATCTCGATAGGCGCCGACCATCTGATGGTGAAACAGTTGAGGCATCTCGACAGGGACACCCCATCTGATGGTGACCGAGTTCAGGCATCTCGACGGGGTTACCCCATCTGATTGTGACACACTTCAGGCATCTCGACCGGGGTACCCCATCTGAAGGTGACACAATTCAGGCATCTCGACAGGGACACCCCATCTGATGGTAACACAATTGAGGCCTCTCGATAGGCGCCGACCATCTGATGGTGACACAGTTCAGGCATCTCGGCATGGGCACCCCATTTGATGGTGACACAGTTGAAGCATCTCGACAGGGACACCCCATCTGATGGTGACACAGTTGAGAATAATTTATATGATAGGTATGTCGTACCTCGTGATTATCGTCCCACTTGAGCATGCCATCACTCAATGAGCAGTCGGCTATTAGGTTGAAGCACTGCGCCTGAATCTTTATGACAAAGGCAGGCAGGCACTCTTTCACGACGTTGCTGAACTTGTCAGGTCTTGGGCTCAGGTCCTCTGGGGCAAGAATCTGAAACTCTGTGGCTTGAGCAAGACGACGTTTCACCATCTCCTGAATGTATAGAGCGTAGAGCCGCTAATGTCCCCGAACCCAGCTATTCGGACTCAGTGTCATCCTGTGGATTCCGTTGACACGCTGGGTATGTGCTATGTGTCTTTAACAACCCAACGAACAATATGTGGCATAACAGGTTTGATGCTCAACACTCTACATATTGTTCTACTACAAACTACAATGGATTGGAAGCAAAAGATCCAAATCGTGGGTGAAACTTTTGGCTAACCTTGGCTTCCGCATTTCTCTGATTGACCTCCTTCATGAATATGTCGGCCAGTAAGTAGGGCTTGATGGCGCTCCCAGCAGCATTGACGAATACCGAAAGTAATTCGTTTGAATGCGCGGAGTTGGCGCGGAAAACAGTGTTCAAGCGTGCTTGAAAGACTGGTGGCAGTGTGCTAACATATTCATCATCATACAACCGGAACTGTTGGACCTGGCAGGCAGGATGCGGACAGGTGACTTGCAAGCTAAACAAGTGTTCGGATCCTTTATCGGTCTCAATCATCCGATGCACCCAACCTTTGACCGCACACTTGTGGGTGCACGCGTAACAACAGATCGCATCGCTGGGCAACCAATCGGCGAACCAGGACGGGACGAAGTAGAGACTTCGCTGGTCGTTCGGATTGCCGAATCTGGTGCAGTCTCTATGATGCGACGAAAATATTGGGTCAGGAACTGTGATATGCATCGAAGGGAATTGCAAGGGGTCCCTCTTTATGTTGAGGTGAGGGACGCCGAAAAGTTTTGAACGTGAAGCGAAGTCGTCCGCTACGGAATGAAAGCCGGACTTCCGGAGCGACTTGAGCAAGGGCTCCACGTTGAATGGCATACTCCTGGAAGCAAAAGCAACGTGCTCCACCTTATATGAAAACCCGCATCGATTACTTTACCAATGAGCGTGCGCACTAGTACAAGATGCAACAATGGCTTGAGGCGCTGCTGTGTAAGCTGAAAGCCTGACGCAAAGTTTCAGGCATATGGGTGGGGGCTGAATCGAAGGTCGTGATAGCACGAAGATGGATACCATTTACTCAAGCGTGATCTGACCTTTGTGGGTATATCGATGGCGGTAGAACGCGCTGAAAGCCGAGCTCCTCGTACGATTCTGTTGCCGGAAAAATGCACGCATCAGCGGCTGCAATATACGAAAGAGCGCAATACACCACAACTAAAAGAAGGGTGGGAAATGATGATTGCAGACATTATTACCAAAGTTGATGTAGATTCCTTGCGGTAAGTCTGGAAAAGCAGTTGATAACGGGGTTTAAGCGAAGGACGAACGCGTTCCGGTCACAGCCTCGCGAAATATGAGGTCATTATGAAGGCATCACGGGCAAAGACAAAACAGAGCTGCGGAAGCGAACTATCCGCTCAAATTCATCCATGAAATTCTAACACATATGCCGCGGTTCTTTTACTAATATCACTGTCTTTTAGCAGCAGTCGGAATGATTTTAAAGACTGCAGACCGGTCGCAGACGAGAGAATTTGTTGAATGTAACTTGTGTCACGAACTCGCGATAAATGATTGATTATAAAATTTAAAAGGTTGAAATCACATGCATACACGATACAGTCGACGCGTGTCACTAACGTGAGATCGTGAGTACGTTGAACAGTCGAAAAGGACTGTCAATCGTTTCCATCGGATGGATCGAAACGCGGGATGCAGATCGCCCGTTATAGTGTATAAATTACTAGCTACTAAATGAGACCTGTAAAGATTTCGTTCCGATATAAACTACTGAAATTCGACTCTGACTCGATACGGTCGACTGACTCGGTCGTGATTAATATAGAGCAGCATACGTCCCATGGTTCAACGCCATTCGCATGAATATCGCGGCCTGCTCCAGAAAATACACGAATTACTGTCGGGGGTCCGTCAGATCTGCTGGATGAACGAGGGGATCGCGCAAGACTAGAGCCTATTCTGCCTGAGAATCCTGGAAAACACCACTGCTCCCATCACATCACAACACAATATGAATATCACGACATCACGCAATATCAATTATGGGTAGGGTGCACTCAGTTTTCGACCTATTTAATTTCATAGCTTTTTCTATATTTAATTTAAACCATTTTTCTGGAATTAAATTTCATAGCAAAATCTATATTTAACCGATACATAAAGTAACTAACTTTCAAAAAATCTTAGAGGCGAATTTTGCAACATGACCCCCTATTTTTATTGGTTAGGATCCAAGAATGGTGAGTTCGACGTGGTAAACAAAAAACCTCAGGAAAAGTTATCGCGTCATTTTCGAGAGATATTTTCTATAAAATCAAATAGTGATAATTTAGTTTATGCACGATCGATACATAAATTCTAGAAATAAATCTACACGATAACTTTGCCTGAGCTAAGGTCTAAGGTGAGTGATTACTGTACAGCTGCCAAATTTTGATTTACATCATTTTGATTTTACATCATTGCGATTTTGCTTGGAAGACTAAATAGAGAAATCTTATGAAAAGTTCCAGCATCTGTGTATAGCAGTCATAAAGTTTGGTGACATGACACGGTATCGGTACATCATTCCGATTGAAGCATCAAATGAAGTCTTTGACTTACTGACCGAAATGAATAATAATAATAATAATAATAATAATAATGATAATAATAATAATAAAACATTTACGCTAGCAAAGGGGACAAAGTCCTGAGAGTGCGGGATCCCTGCAAAGCTATAGCGCGCCCACAAAGGGGCTCAGCCCACTTTTCAGCAGGGTGACATCTAGAGAAAAAGCTAAGTGCTAGGCAATAAAAAACTTGATGTGAGATGAGACTTTCAGCCCCCCCCCCATAAGGTGGGGGGCAGTCACACTCTCTCTGATCACCCCTTGACCCGAGGTGCCACGTCAGCTTGCTTCTCTCTTCACCGTTCCGCGATAATAAAACCCCAAAGTTATTTTATTATCTCATCTTAGTCTGCAGTGAATTGCGGTGTCACTCCCTGCTAGTGCTTCCGCCAGTCTAATATATAATATATATTAGCCTTTTTTGTGAGATATAATATACCGTATTATATCGGGGTGGTCACTGAATAGTTCTCATACAAGTGTAAACTGATTATAAGAGTTTGCTGGAATCTGTATAGGCAGCCCTGACTGGGAGTCCCGGTGCAGGCCCCTATGACAGACCCCTAGGACCAACACTGGACCGCTGACTGATCTATAGGTTCGTGCTGTGACACACGCTGTGTCACAGGTAGGCTAGTATCCGAGACCGTTGTGAGACCGTTCCGGGTATATCTAGCTTAGGGTTTATTATCTTATGAGAGTTTATCCACACAGTTCGGGACCCTCTGATATCTAGTGAACTAGGATATTCCGGTAGGTCGTGGCCCCATCCACGCTTTATTCCACTTGCTAGTTTGGCCATGATTGGCTAAACGGCCGCTCGGAGAGGTGGTGCGCGTTTGCACGTTTGGGCATTAGTGGAGATTTTGAGATGAGCGGCTTGCGGTGAGCGACTTGAGCCGCAGCTATGGGGTGCCGGCTTGGATTGGGTTTCGTCGTCGCAATGTTCACTATTCGCGGTTCTCTGCTCGCTCTGATCCCGCCTGCTGCCGTGTTTTGGGCTGGTGACCTTGGCACCTTTGACTTCGACGACATCTTCCTTCGCCCCTCGCTAGCATGGCCCGCCGCTCGTTCCGTGTCCGTGACGTCGCATTTTCTCCGCGGCCCTACCCAAACGTGCTGCAGCGTACCGCCTCCCCTCAGGCTTTTCTAGAGATGGGAATGACGACAAGATCCAAGAAGTCCCTCACGAGGGACAGTGACATCGATGCCTCTTTGAGGTTGATCGACGGGGTGCGGAACACACCAACGGCGGCTACGCCTTTTGTTCCTACCCCCAACCCTGCATCAAACGTAGACGAGGACGTTGCCGTCAGGCGTTACCTGCAGGAGCAGTCCAAGCTCGTCGACGAGATCTACAAGGCGCGACTCCATCGGGCTTGGGCCAAGAGTATCCGTGAGGATATTCTTGGTGACAAGAAACACCATTTTCGCGGTACGGACGACGCTGGCCTTCTGTCCGACCTGGTGGTGCAGCTGCGTACGGAGTTTCAGTCGGCCGGGCTGGAACTGTGTACCTTTGACCTCGACGACCCCCTGGCCCCCGTGGTCAACAAGGTGAATGGGCTTCTCTACGACGTCCTTGCCCTGGTGGTTGAGAAGCACGGCAACGCGTTCGTCTGGCTGACTGGTACCGATTCTTCGACTGACCGAGATGGACGGCGAGCCCTTGTCGACATCATCAAGGGTTGTGTTCCGGTGGCGCTACGTGAGTCGCAGCAGGAGGAGCATGCCGCGTTGCGTTATCCCGCAAACGTTGACCCGCAGCCGATCTTGGCTAAGGAGCAGCGTTTGGTGCGGGATAACCGAGCTTCGGACTGGACACCGACAGAGGCCACGAGGAAGTTATCCCTCTACACCCGACTGGACCCCGTGTTCTACGCTGCGGTGAAGGTCCGCTATCCCATGACCGCTGACTTGGCTCATGTGTCACTGGTTTCGCTCCGTTCCATGGTTGTGGAGATTTACCAGGCTTGGGCGCAGACGGGCGGGGGGAAGGTGGCTACGGGCGCGGATGGCGTCTCCGCACACCTTTCCAGCAGCGAGTACGACGCCCTTCTCCAGAAGATCACGGAGCTCAAGGAGCTCGTTCAGCGGCAGCAAGGTGAAGCCGCTCCGGTTGTGCGTCAACAGCGGGAGCGGGTGCAGCAGCGGCAGCAACAGCAGCGGGGGCAGCAGCCGCGAGGATTCCGTGTGGGGACCCACAAGGCCCCACCGGTGGGATTCGACCGCGACGATCAGCGGGCGAAGCCGTTCTGCGGTAGGTGCAAGAAGGCGGGCAAAGGTGAGGCGTATCACTTCTACCGCGACTGCCCGTTGGGCGGGCGCCAACACCCGCCCACCTCTGCCGCGGCATTCTGCGTTCCCATCGACGAGGAGGACGCGGAGGGGGTGCACGCGCTCGCCATGTGTGCATTGTTCCAGCAGGCGGCAGACGACGGGGCGGAGTCCTTTGCACGTGCGGCAGCCGAGTACGGGCCACCCGCGGTGCTTTGTGCGGGAGCGGTGGGCGGCATCGACGTGTCCGCCTACGGCTTCACCGTGGAGCAGCAGCCGGCTTCCGAGGGAGATGACATTCTCCGCCGTCTCGACGATCTTGCCGCGGAGGTTCACTCCGCGGCCAACCCGCAGGTGCATTACACTCACGCATCTTTCCCGCCTCCTGCCAGCATCGGACAGGAGGCTTCGGCTCTGGTGTGCGGTCCCGCCGCAGCGGTGGCCACACCGGAGGAGCAGGTTCCGGCAGGTGGTGCGGCGGCATCGGCATCCGCCGTGCCGGCCCCTGCTATGCCTGTCTCGCAGGGAGAGGATGTGCAGCCCGCGCCACTTCAATCGGCGCGGGTGACCACCACAGCGGACGCGGACGGTGAGTTCGCTGGGTTCGTTCAGACCGTGAACCACGCCGCCGTCCAACCCATTGACCTCACGGGTTACAACACCGACGACTATGAAGACCTTGCCGACGGCACATTCACGGTAAAGCCACGGGCTTCGGACGTCTCGGCAAATCTCTCATCTACACCTGCGACCCATGCACCTAGCTCTGGTGGTGCTCTGGGTGACTGGCATGCCGGTGCTCCCCGCAGCTACGGCTGTGGAAAGCCTCCGTGGGGATTCCCTGCCCACGCTGGCTTGTGGGGAATGCCTTTTATGCTCTCCTTTATTCTCTTGGTTTCTATCATGGGAGTGGGGACCGCCGCCTACACGGCGGCCAATGACGTCGGATCTGTGCAGGTATCGGGTCAGGCTGCTCCGCAGCCTGTGCTGTGCAGGGGGGACTTGTGCATCTACTCTGGTATCTCCGAGCTGGACCCCGTCACACTGGATGCGGTGCTGCACTCCCTGGGTGCTGCGGCAGTGCTACTGCCGCCTGACCCGCTGGAGGGCAGTGCTGCGGGCTGCTGCGGTGATCAATGTGGTGACGGTGCTCCTCTAATCTTTGACCCCGAGTAGTTTTATTCCTGGTTCTGGCAGTGCACCACCTTCTGGTGGTGTGCTGAGATGTGCTTTGACCTCAACATGGTCTTCAATTGGCTTTTACTTTGACTCCTTATATCCGTTAATCTGACTTGCTGGCGCCGTGTCTTTCAGTAGTTTAGCAGGACCTATATGCCTGTATGTTTCTGCACTTGTGCCGGCTAGAGGGTTTCAATTTGTGTATCAGAATTGCACAGTTGAATTAGCAGTTAGGTTTGTCACCCTAGCTCCTACCCTAACTTATCTTAACATTCTGACTCTCCTAGACAGTCACCACCCACAGTGCTGGGGTGGTGTGCTGGAATCTGTATAGGCAGCCCTGACTGGGAGTCCCGGTGCAGGCCCCTATGACAGACCCCTAGGACCAACACTGGACCGCTGACTGATCTATAGGTTCGTGCTGTGACACACGCTGTGTCACAGGTAGGCTAGTATCCGAGACCGTTGTGAGACCGTTCCGGGTATATCTAGCTTAGGGTTTATTATCTTATGAGAGTTTATCCACACAGTTCGGGACCCTCTGATATCTAGTGAACTAGGATATTCCGGTAGAGTTAAACCAATATAAGGCGGTCTGTGACCTAGGTATCTGTCACCTAGTATTGTACGAGTACTGGTACAGCTATCGGGAGTCAGAGTAAGTTATGACCTACGGGTCACTGAATCCAGCACACCACCCTGTGACTGTACATAGTGCTGTTACAGGTGGCAGAGAGCGGAGCACAGACAAAGCAAATTGTTCCGAAACAACAAACAGCTAGGAGCTGGAAACTGCTAGAGGGAGGCCTGTGCTTTAGCCAGGGCGGTCCCTTCCTAAAACTGCTGCTAGGATACTGCTTTCAAGCTAAGTTCCTACAGCTCAATCTTGCGGATACTCAGCCACTTTCAAAGTGGTCTACAAAGTTGCAGAGTTCACCAGAGTTGAAGAAGTTGTCAGTGTCAAAGATGTTCAACCAGAACCAGAGCCCAGAAGTCATAATCCAGAACCAGAGTCCAGAAGCCAGAGTCCAGAACCAGAAGCTAGAACCATACTGTAATCCGGAAGCCAAGACCAGAAGCCAGAGGCAGGAAAAGATTCGTAGAGCAAAATTAGGAATTCCGAAAATCGAAAATCAGAATTCAAACCTGCCGAAACCACAGAAGGAAAAGGAATGCCGAAAGCAAAACAGTACGGCAAGTCAGACAGACTGCTGGCAGTCACCCCAATGGGATGTACCGCTGCGGTGAATTCAGGGGCTCGACCGAGCACCACCGAACCCTGAACCGATGACACACGTGCAAGACACATGAGTGCGGACAGGGCTAGAGATGCAAAGGAGAAGACCCTCGGCAATGTTGCCACACCGACACGTGACCGTGTAGCCGGTGGGGCCGAGGGAATCTCGTCTCCGGAATAAGAAAAGCCGTCGGAGTCGTCGCCATCGTCGATCACGGAAAGCTCTCCCGGGTGAATCGACTCGTGAACCGAGTCAATCGAGCACAATTTAAGAGAGGGGTCAGAGCATGCCGGCAATGCCTGGTCCATAAAAGTGACATGAAGTGGTTCCTCGAAAGGAGACCCGAAAGAAGCAGGGTCCGATGCCGAAACCGGGTGGAGCCCAGCGTCGATCTCGTGATTGGCAGGTGGTGGCGCATCGCACACCACCTGCGGCACAGACAAAGTGCCGATGTGCAGCGGTGGTTGCTTACCAGCTGCGGTAGCACCACCATATGAGAAACTTTCGGGCGAGCGGAAGCATATGGACACTCCACGTCGAAAACTAGACGACCCCATCTTGAACAGTGTCTGTGATTGGAAAATGCAGCATATACCAGTCCAGCGATACACGATCTTGGCATTCCAGTTTGCCGGTGGTCTCTCTGAACCGTTCCCGATTTTTTGATCTGATGATCCAGAATTTGTCCCGGGCGACATTTGGGTAACATTTGGTGCAAATGTTGTCCAACATTTGGGACCTCGATTTCATTATTTGCTTTTTGGCATTTCACAAATAATGACCTCGCATGACAAACGAAATGTTCGCCGGATGACAGTCGCGACAGGAGCCAATGAAATCGTTGCGATCAAAACATTTGCTTTACCAAAATCCGGTGTTGCACGGGCCTGAAGGATTGCCGCTGAAGAAAAACTCCAAGGGCGCCCTCGTGAACACGCGCTCGGTGTCCACCTCCTCGACCGGTGTAGAGACCTGTCTCCGCATCTCTGCAACGCACCCTGCGCATAAAAACAAAGGCACATGAACAATGTGTATGCGCGGAAAAACTACACAACGTTGAGATTGGACAGTCGCTTACCAGGCGAACGTGTTTACGGTTCCCTTCTTAATCCTTCCGTACTCCACAAGGGAGCCAGGCGGGAAGACGACGTTGAACCAGTTGTCTTCAACCGGGTGTTTCTTCCTACAGCGCCCGATGTTGGACGCCCTGGGCTCCCCGCGCATGCCCCACTTGCACGCAAAGCACATGTCTGTTTGCGGCGAGCCATGCGCGTCCAGCCCTTGTTGGATACGGGCGGCTAGTTTGCGCTGGTACGCAGCGCTGAACTTATCAGGATCTACCGAGGCTCCTGTCATTAGTAGACTAGAAGAAAAAAGAAAGGGAAGTCGCGAAAGAAGTCAGTAATGCACTGCTGGCGGCTTATTCAAGTGAAAGTCGGCATGCAACACTGCATGCAACCTGCAGAATGTACACGCAATCTTCAAAATTCGGTGTACGATGTAACAGTTTTCCCGCGAGCGACACACATGACGAAACGTGAATGTGATTTCGCCGGAAATTTCCGGCGAAATGACGATGACATCCTGTCTGACCTCGCGATCGCGCGGAATCAGTTCCCACTTCGTGTCCAATAACGTTTACCTCTAGACCAACAAAGAGCCCTCCTGTCTTCAGATATCTTGGGCATTCTCATATTTCCAGCTCCCTTGTGGTTAAGGAAGCACCATGCATGTGCCGAGCCGGGACGCTGCTGCTCGAAGCCGCACACCTGAGGCGAGGCTTACGAGGCAATGACCTTTGACCCGTGGGGCGTCAACCCCTTATCAAATCCTGAACATTTGTTGGAACCGGGATAAATTTAACATGATGCAACTTAAGTGGGATTATGAGTTCCACATAATCATATTGTCTACGTATGTTGAAGGCATAACTGCCGCATATGGTCACGATAGGTCGTAGCTTCTATAATATTGTGGCTTCTGAGTCAATGAGCTGACAGCCGATGACTTTGGCCAATGATTGCCGACCGAATAATAATAATAATAATCAGGGTTGCATCCCAAGAACTGCAGGGCTGCATCCCAAGAACTGCAGGGCTGCATCCCAAGAATTGCAGGGTTACATCCCTAACATTATATACCCTGCACTTAATGTTGTATCATTATGTTGTAGGAGCAGGAAATTGATCCTTCCTTGCTGAGGTGTAGTGAGCCTTGTATATAAATCATACCCTTGCACAGATACGCAAAAAACGAGTACAATATCTGTGGATAAAAAAGCTGCTATACTGCCTTTGCCGGACCGTGGTTTGTCATTCGGGTCTTACGGCCAGTCATTCCGAACTGCCGGAATGTTCTGAGGTAGATGGAGTTGTGATCCTGAGTCGTGCTTGCCACACATGACAAAAAAATCCACATTAGTGTGGTTTGCCGACAAGACGACAACTGGCTTTCGGCAATAGCGCAACACACTGGACCAAAAAAAAAGAGTTTGCATTTGGGTGAGGATTTAAAGTGGACTCATAGAGAGACCCTCCGATATCTCTAAGTAGCGCAAATCTCCGACATCAAACCTCCATTCGACCGTTGATCCTCCATAGGAGTTCCAGGAGGGGAGGAAGGGTGGATGCACTATAAGCCGTGGAAACAAGAAACGATCGGCAAGCGCAAAATCTCTCCGTGACGTAAACCTCGGACAGAGATTCCCTGAGCGTCACTCTGAAATACGAAACGCAAAACGCAACGTCACTCCGAAATACGAAACGCAATGTGACAGGGGGGCAACATCCTAAGAACTGTAAGGTGAGGGTTTAAAGTGGACTCTGTTCCCCCCGATACCCTAAAACACCTTGAGGGACGCCTCATTGGTGTAAGAAGACTGGCCAGCTCAACAACAAAGACATCAAAGACATATACAAAAGGTATGCACCCGCCTATATTGTGAGGTCACAACACTTCCTAGAGGGGAGATCTGTCAGGGATATGACCGATGCCATACCTATCATACATGTCATGTCATGGCATGGCATGTCATGTCATGGCATGGCATGGCATGTCATGTCATGTCATGTCATGTGGCATAATGACATACAGTAATCACTCACCTTTAAGAAAACCCGGCGATAAGAAACCAGCCAGCTTTTTTTTGGGGGGGGGTACCGAAGTTGTCGGGAAAAGCTGGCTGGTTTTTTTGAGCTATGGAATCCTCGAAAATAAGAAATATGGGTGCTGGCGCCGCAGGCGGAAAATTTTGAAAATGTCGCCTTTTTAAGTGTTTATCATTGGACTTTTAAGAGAATTCCTGGCTGATTGAAAGAAAATACTTGCTAATTCTTACCGATTCCATAGGA
>LGRX02033166.1:5887-34402 GCA_001247695.2 Cymbomonas tetramitiformis | reverse complement strand
GCCTCACCCCGCGCACCACACCCCTCACCAAGGCGCCTCACCCCGCGCACCACACCCCTCACCAAGGCGATATCAAACCCAAACCCAAAGCCCATGTTCACCTGCAAAGCTCTTCGTCTATGGTATCATTCTCCGGTGATCCTTCGGCAAAAAACCTCGGACAGATGTCCCGATAAATGTTGAAAAGGTTCACACCATGGGACCGCGCGGGATGCCCACAATTGTGTTTGTTGTTTCGGTTTGCGCATCAAACCCAAACCCAAAGCCCATGTTCACCTCCAAAGCTCTTCGTCTATGGTAGCATTCTCCGGTGATCCTTCGGCAAAAAACCTCGGACAGATGTCCCGATAAATGCTGAAAAGGTTCACACCATGGGACCGCGCGGGATGCCCACAATTGTGTTTGTTGTGTGAGTTTGCGCATCAAACCCAAACCCAAAGCCCATGTTCACCTCCAAAGCTCTTCGTCTATGGTATCATTCTCCGGTGATCCTTCGGCAAAAAACCTCGGACAGATGTACCGATAAATGCTGAAAAGGTTCACACCATGGGACCGCGCGGGATGCCAACAATTGTGTTTGTTGTGTGAGTTTGCGCATCAAACCCAAACCCAAAGCCCATGTTCGCCTCCAAAGCACTTCGTCTATGGTATCATTCTCCGGTGATCCTTCGGCAAAAAACCTCGGACAGATGTCCCGATAAATGCTGAAAAGGTTCACACCATGGGACCGCGCGGGATGCCAACAATTGTGTTTGTTGTGTGAGTTTGCGCATCAAACCCAAACCCAAAGCCCATGTTCGCCTCCAAAGCCCTTCGTCTATGGTATCATTCTCCGGTGATCCTTCGTTGAGCAAAGAACCTCGGACAGATGTAGCGATAAATGTTGAAAAGGTTTACATCAGTACAAGGGAGTCGTGAAAAGGTGCGCACCTCGTTGTTGGCGGCCATGTCGCTTGCTCTCCTTTCTTGAAACTTGATTAGCACCTATACACCCACGCGATATTCGAAGTGAAGGCACGAACAATGTTGAAACATGCTGAAATAAATTTTACCTTTTAAAGCGCGAACGCAAAGGAGCTCCTTGTATGCCTGCGAGGAGATTCCGTGGGGGCGAAACGAGGGTTAAAAACGGCGCAAACTTGAAGAAGACATGGGAATTGGAGATGAACGTGAAAGAAGGAAACAGCAACGCTTCATTGCGTAGTGTTGAAGACGTAGTGTTGAAGACGAGGGAAGAGGGATTACCGAATGGAATGAAGTCGAACAAAGAAGGCAAAGGCGTTAAGGGAGCTTAAGGTCTAGCCAAAGATGCCGACGAGGGCGAAGGTCGAAGAAAACTATACTAGTAAACAGTCAATAATATCAAAATAACTTCAAAAGAATACCGTAGAGCACGAAGCAAAAGGTATTCAACGGAGGTTAACGGGCTCTTGAAGTGTAGTCGCAAGGCGCAATTTTCAGGGGGCGCTCCACTATAAAGTTAATTTATATATTTTTAAGAGAAAATCGTGTGATGGTTGTATAATTTCATGACACTGCCTCTGCCCCCTGAACTTTTCATCGTAAGTAGCCCACCAACTGCCGGAACTACTGACATTCTCATGTCGATGTCGATGTCATGCCGCGCGCGGCGCGGCGGGAAGATTCGCAAACCCCAGCTTAGCCTAGGCGAAGTACTACCCAGCGGGCGCGTTTAGGCCCTAAAAGCGCCCGGTTGGCAAGAAACCAGTAAGACTTAGCAAGGCACACGCCCATGTCAATAAAATTGGTCTCCCTTAGACCGTCCATACCGCATTGTCCTATCGGGTGGGCAATTTCACGCCGATTATGCAAACTATGTGCAGTGTGCACACTTTATAAACACTCTAGAGATATGCATAAGAACTCCAAGTCGAGAATGTGTTGTGGGAAAATGCACCAGGGACTGCAGTGGGAAAGCACCTTGAGATCGTGGCATCTGAGAATCGAACTGAGATCTCCAAACATGGCATGGCGCTCTCTGCTTGAGCTAATGCCACAAAATATAAGGCTAACAACTTCATCTCATAGTGAGGCTTGGTTGGGAGAGAGATTTGGATCTAATTAGAACGCCAGCATGGTTGAATCCTACTACGAAACAGTACTTAAAAACATGTGTGTGATGAAAAAGAAACACCAGCATACAGGCAGGAAAGCGTGATAAGATAAATACATCTGCATACGCATATGCATGTGAGATCGCGCAAATTTAGAAGAGGAAAACGCACCTTTCGTGTGTGGCACCTCAGGTTTGAACTGAGATCTCCGGATACTTTGGCACTCTGTTATTGAGCTAGTGCCACAACCTGCAATGTTGATACCCTTGTCCATGGATGATCTATGCACACTATAGGTATGATTCAAGGGCGGGAAATAGTAAAAAGGGGCAGCATCGTACCTCATAGCGATCGGGGTGGGAGTTGAACTCACGGCCAAAATGGCTTTGTGGCCAAAATTGTACTACCCCATCAAAATGTGCTATATATTTGCAAGTGGCCTTCAACGTAAAAAACCCCAGTTTTAATTCATCTGACAAGGTGGGTAACAGCGAGGTCGTTTGATTCGTTTGGCAATGGTCGAAAATCAGTCTTTGACTAAAGAGTCCCCCCCCTACACAGGCAAACCTTACCGAACCTGTGCCCCTTAGTCACAATCATGACATTATTATTCTCTTGGCCTGCAACCTCAAATTTTTGGTTTGTAAACACTTTACAAGCGTAAAAATGGGGCAGCAATTTGGTTTCCAAAATCAGACCGGAAGAGATTCCAAATTCATGTGCTTTGTAGGCCCTTTCCAGTGCCAAGTTTCAAGTGCCAATCAAATTGAGATAGTGAGTAGATCTCACCTCGCAAAAGCTGCAAATTTTCTATGCGAAATTGTCCGAAAGCGCAAAGTGAAAGGGTACCCCGCTTTTGAGCGAGAGTAAAATGCATCTTACACTCCTTCATTATAAAAATCCACACATACAAGGCTGAAACTAGGGTACGAGCTCACCAAAGTTTTCTTTCTACTCATTAAAACGTGTAAGCGTATCTCAGTAAGCGCGACTCGATCCACCCCAAGCCGATCATATGTATGCGAAATAACTCTGCTCCTGCAACGTTGACTGCAGTCAAGCCTCGCCGTGGTTTTGTTTAAACAGGTAACTGTGCGTGTCAGGGATTTCAAATGTTTTCCATTGTGATGCAGAATTGCTCTCGCGTAATTAGCCCGCATGAACACCCTCCACGCGTCTAACTTGCATCGTCTCCATCTTCGATCGATTTCCCATATATAAGCAGAGTCTATTGTGGTCCGGCATGCCATGGCATTCGTCAGTATGCTGAGTTGGGACGCAACATGTGAAACTTTTGTCATCACCGATTCGCGTGTGTCGCTGGAAATTTTATGCTGAGCACACATCTAACATCGATTACAGGATCGACAGATTTCCAGCGTATCGTAAGCCTGTCGTGTAAGGATAACGAAATATAAATCGAGTCAATACTATGGAAAATGATATAAACCGTGATAATCTGCATTCGGCAGTCATTCGTCATTAGTACTCTGAAATGCCCTTTCTTTGTACCCTGCTGCCTCCTGACTCGAAAATGGTTTGACCGTCCGATATTGCAGGTATTGTACAATCATGCAAGTTATATACAAGCGAGTTGCTTTCGTATTGGACGAACGCATGGTAGATCATCACGTTATTGGACGAACCAATGCATTCGTTGATTGACAGAATGCCCAAATGTGAGATGGCAGAGCAGAGATCTCCTTTTGAGATCGACTAAGCCTAGACTTATTTTTGGTGAGGTGATAATTCGGCCGGATTATAAATCAGAAGGTACAAAGGTCCAGAACATCCAAAGGCAACGTTGCGCACCGCTCGCATTCTTCGTTTTTTGTTTGTAATACTAGGCGGATCGATCTCAAAAAGAGATCTCCACTAGGCCATCTGACCGTAGGATCATGTGCGCGACAGTGTTTCGCTTTTTGCATCCCAACATGCCATGCCATAACGCGTGGGTGGCGTCGCGGTAAATGTACGCGACTGCAGTGGCACTGTCATCGTTAGCGTCTGGCGATCGTGAGATCGGAAGTTCGTCTGTGTCGCCCGTTGGGATTCGCGCTTTGCTGCTGCTGCTGATTAAGTAAGGTAAGGTAAGTAAGGTAATTTGGTCCGGTTCGAAATCATAAGGAGCAGAGGTCTAGGCGGATCGATCTCAAAAAGAGATCTCCACCGCTAGGCCATCTGACCGTCACAGGATCATGTGCGCGACAGTGCTTCGCTTTTTGCTTCCCAACATGCCATGCCATAACGAGGGTGGCGTCGCGATAAATGTACGCGACTGCAGTGGCACTGTCATCGTTAGCGTCTGGCGATCGTGAGATCGGAAGTTCGTCTGTGTCGCCCGTTGGGATTCGCGCTTTGCTGATTAAGTAAGGTAAGGTAAGGTAAGGTAAGGTAAGGTAAGGTAAGTAAGGTAATTTGGTCCGGTTCCAAATCATAAGGAGCAGAGGTTCCTCGTCATTTCGAAAATATGCTTTACTATGCTACAACTGCCGGCATGGTGATGTCATTGCTACTCGGGATGATCATGCTGATGCCGATGGCGACAGAAGCAGGTGTGTAAAAATAGAATAATGGGCGTTCAAATAGCGGAAACTCGTGTGTATTGATTTGCTCACCTCGTCATTATTGTGCCGTGGCACAGTGGTCGTCTTCATTGAGATATGTGTAACCTATCCGATACACCATGTTATTAATATTTGTTTTTACGATACGTGTATATTATCATATTGCAGTGGGGACACACGTGTGTGCATAAATTATATCGCAGGTGTGCTCGCATATTCTGCATGCCAAGCGGCGTGCGCGTCTGCATGTACAGCATGCGGTCCTGGAGCCCCAGCATGTTATGCGGCTTGCCAGTCAAATTGCGCCGCCGTGGGTGCAGTCACTGCGGCATGCCCGGTCCCAGTGCTCTGTTGGCCATGAGGTGTGAACGATGGGTGCATAAATGTACATGATTGGATAAACGCCAGAAAATTGTTTGGCAACATGATCAATGACGATCATGTATCAATAACGATGTCGCGCCGCTATTAATACATACAGCCATGCCCCATCAACGAGCATGCATATGCTAAATCGGTTGTGCGAGGGGCCGACACTCATATATCGCGTCGGGTATCGTCTGTCATAACATCATCGAGGGAACCTTTTGACGGTGACTGGATACACTGGCATGCGACGTGGACTGAGATGAAAACCGCTTAACTTCGAATAAGTCGAAATCGACCGGTCGCTCACGATTTTACCGAGATTTGCACGTTGACCATACAGCATTGCTAGGAGGTCACCTGGTGGGATTCTAACGTAATTGTCTGTAACATAATCATAAAGAGCAGGGTGCATTAATTTGGTTTGAAAACATGCTTCGTCAATTGTCAACCGCCTTCTCAAAAGGGATTGTGTGTACCCATATGATTACATACAGTAGTGCATACCCTTTTCAATGCGTACACGGTCGGTACAGCTTGCATGCCAGTCTCCCCCACAATGCGGGTGATGCGTGGTGCGCGCGCGAGCGAAAATCGCTTGGTGCCATGTATACAGGAAATGTTTCGCTTCAGATACCGCATGGATCGCGTCACGTGTTGTTAATACAGTATTTGCATCATCAAATGAGTGCGTGCTTTCCCCACATCCTTAGTTGGTAAGCGCGTCGGGGACTTATTGCACGCGCGCGCCCAGTACGCATGCGATGTCCGCACCAGACGAAACAATGCCGAGCTGACGCTAGTGCATTTGCACCAGACACTGTGTAATTGATTACCGGGTATGCATATGCCAGCAGCACTGTGTGTTGCCCCGCATAGTCGTTCGGTATGTGTCGGCACAATCATACCAGTAGCATATATTTTAATCGTCGGTGTGCGCCAAACAATGCATCATGCAATACTCATATCCCACGGTTGCGTAATTTGGTTATGCACAGAAATAAATCATTCTAAAAAATATCGCCGCGCACGCGTGTACTGGATGGACACAGTGCACATATATTACGTTAGCCTGATTGAGTATCTGCCATAATAATATCTCTCATCAGTCGCTCAGTCGACAAAAGTCGGCCGTCGGGACGTGCCACAGATATCAATGCACTAAACCCTGTCTTGCAAACGTTATTTCGTCCATTCAAATATTAATATATATATTGATATGATATATATCAATATGATATATATCATATTGATATACATGCGACTATGATTATTACTGACTATGATTATGACTATTGACGAGGCGTCACGTGGGCGCAACCCTGGGGGGACGGCGGGCAGCGAGTTAGTATGCAAGGATGCAAGGATGCGTAACGATGAATGAAGCTATCCATCTTTAAACGCACACGCCGCAATCATCCGCGGTAGCACTTCATTTTTCCGCGAGGTCTTTTTATTTGTCGCACCGTGCGCCAAAACTGTAATTATATCGAGCGATAGAAATGAGTGTGGTGCTCATGTCTGTCGCAGGTGCGACAGCAGTGAGTTCCACACTCAATTCTGTCGTGAAAATTCACAGAAAATTTCCGAAAATGAAAGTAACTGTTCGAAAGAGTCACAATTCCGTTCTTCAGATTCGAACCGGTATATAAAACGCTCATATACGTGACGGCAGGGTTCCTCTTGCTCGGACAACGATATCAGCTATTCACACAACAGAAATCATGCAGGGCAAAATCATAATAATAATACAAATTTGCAGCAGCACATTTATAGTTCCAATACCGCTTATCAAACTGTTCTATTCTATAACCTGATACTAAACGGGTTCTAAAAGAGCAAATCCCTATCGCATCTCAACAAGAAAAATGAACGTGCCCCGAAGGACATCACGAATTCTCGTGCCACGCAGACCACGCAAACTGCGAGTGCTAAATATCATTTTTCTTGGCGAGCAGAAGATTCCGTAGTACCTGCGAACATTTACTGAAACTGTCAGCCGGTGGAAAAGAAGCAGCATCGCTGACTGTTTTACATAAGTTGAGAAGAGAAGGAGCATGGCGAAAAGCCTAAGTTAAATCCTAAACTGAAAGTAGCATGGCCAACTAAGACCGAGGAAGATCCCGCCAGGGCAAGCCCCAGACGCGCTGCTACCCGGTTCAAGATAAACGGCGCTTCCCATTTCAAGATGGACCGCGCTGCTGCCCAGATCAAGATAAACGACGCAGGAGAATTACCACGACGTTCGTAGCACAAGATCCTGAGATCGGGCACCATAAACATGTGGGACGTAACGAATCTTGTGGGAAACGAAAGCAACAGGAATTAAAAACATAACCAAGAAGCTGACAACATAGTTCGCGAATCAGCGCGCCCTGCACCTCCACCAAAAGAACCCAGCAGCCGGCGCATAACCACGCACCTGCACCAAAAGATCCCGAAGCACGCAAGATTCGCAACCAACTCGTTATGCGAAGCTAGCAGTGAAGAGGAACCTGTGCGCACACTGGTGAGGAAACTTCAGCGATCGGCAAACATGTTATCCCTCAATTCGTTCAAGCATATCCTGCTGGCCGCCGTAATACAAAAATGAGCTTCAAATTCTGGTGTACAATATGTTTGAAAATCGAACGCTAGCGGAATCGTTTCACCGCCCAACCAATCAAATTCTAGATCGCAAATCATCGTATCGATCGATCGATGGCCCACGGTTTCCATTGGCTAACAAAAACTAAACATCTTGCGAGGTGGCACATTCGTTATTGTCAGAAACGCTATCTTTCTGGTCCTACTTTCGTTTGACGACGAGTCATGCATGGCGTCATCCTATGTCACCTTTAAGATCATCACCATCATCCACACCCAAAAGTCGTCATTCTTCATCATCCACAAAGACCTCTGGCCTAGGTTTTCAGCCTGCGAAAAAGTCAGCATCAAAAAAGTTATCAAATCTGAAAACGAAAATAATCCATAACTTTTTCAATTTTTACTTTTTCGACATGATACTTTGCATATCAAGTTTTATGCATAAAACTCACACCTCACCCAATTTACACCACTTAACAATCATCAAAACTCCCAAACCCACCGCGCGCGAATGTCAAAAAAAAATACCGAAATTGTGGGACATATCGTAACAATCCAGGCGTTTCACGGCTTCGATGATGACATCCCGATTCTTCAACAACCACATCGTCTGAATTATTAACCAATCCTGAGCTGTTGTATTGTATAACAATCATCCTACTTCTTGAAATGTCATAGCGACTGTTGGCCAAATTAATGATCACCGATCGATTGAGACACCCCATCGTTGCGCTACCGGAATTTTTTAAAAATTAGGGTTCCCGGACTGACCGAGCTGTATCATATTCTTGCAAGTGACATTGAAACTGTGACTTCCACGCAAGATACATGGCCCCATTTCGGTAAATAACTCTTCTTTGGCGGCTATCGATTTACTTTTCGAACTGGAACGATTGGCGTTCCCAAAAGCGTGGTTTAGCTGAAACAGAAAAAAATTTCTTGAAAATCCCCACCATCGCCTTCTCATCACCTACATAGAAGGGGTCACTTGTGCCATCAACCTGTGCACTATTTAGCTCAAAATGAAGGGGTACAAGGTAAGTTCAGACTCGAACCTTACTTATTGCTCCCACGGGGCATTGCTCCATGATACACGTATTATTCCTCTAGGTATGCCGAGGTTGCATGCACTACCCAAACATGTTGTAGCAGATCCATTCATGTACATACGATATGCAAACCCAATCTAGATTGCTTCGTAAGAACATCTTACTATATTTACATGGATATCAATTTCCATTTACGCCAAAAATTACACACGTTTCCGCAACTATTGTCGCAAAACGAATGGGAAACTACTATTATGAAATACCAGAATTTAATCCAGAAAACGAGCGAAGCCATTTTAGCCCCCCCGTTATAGATCTCTTGTTCGTTTTCGAGTTTTGCCGTCTTGCTTGTATTGTTTCTCTTATTCCCAAAAGCTGCACTCTGTCTACGTTAGGTACATGGCGATCTTGCAAATCTATGTTTCCGCCGTCGTTCATGTAGTCTGAAAGGGCTTCATGTTCATCCCTATCATGCCACCACTCAACCCATCTCCAATCATGCACACGACTGTACACAGGAATGTAGACCCTGTATTCTGTGTCAACCTTCAAGCCAAATGGGAACCAGCCAGAAGTCACTTGCGGGCCGCGCCTCGGATCTTAGGTTACGTGTCACATATGCAAGTGAGAGGCACCCTGGAGCACTCTGTGCATGCTGCATGCGCTGCAATGGCAGAATAGCGCTTCTAATGCCTGTGCCATGCTCGCAGAGCCCAGATGCACTGGGTGGATACCAACGATCCAAGCCGACTTCGCAATTGTTTCGTGTTGCCACGTGGAATACACGCTTCAGGCGAGTGCTACCTACCAAATGCCTTCGGAGAAAGTGCGACAAAGACTCCTGTGGTGGATGTAGTCATAATATTGTTGCACATACGAAGGGGACACTCACAGGTCAGACTGACCAGTGCGGACACCGAGGACATCCCCTTTGGGCACTGCCATCCCAAGCAAAGCCTTGCGTCGAGGTATTCCGAGTTGTTTGGCGGTGTACAGTTGGGATCTAAAGCCAAGGGCACAGTGATGGCCCACTGGGGCACACTCCCGCGTGCTCTCTGTACGAGGAAGGAGTGGAGAATACACGTGTGTGCGTTAGAGGGGGGCGGGAGAGTCTCTGTGGTGGGGAGCTACCTCTGCACGAACTCTGTATATGTCATTGGTATTGTGCAGCTGTAATACAGGAGCAACACCCACAGGTGGATGCAGAGGAAGAAGATCCCGAGGGCGATTCCCGAAATAATATCCACCTGCTGCGACTTCTCCTCATCCAAGAAGGACACCCCCATGTTCTCCATGCCCTGCGTTCCCCGCAACATGACCCAGTCCGTCATCACCCAGCCCGTCATGCCGCAGCCCGTCATGACCCAGCCCGTCATGCCGCAGCCCGTCATGCCGCAGCCCGTCATGCTGCAGCCCGTCATGCCGCAGCCCGTCATGCCGCAGCCCGTCATGACCCAGCCCGTCATGCCGCAGCCCGTCATGACCCAGCCCGTCATGACCCAGCCCGTCATGCCGCAGCCCGTCATGACCCAGCCCGTCATGACCCAGCCCGTCATGACGCAGCCCGTCATGACCCAGCCCGTCATGCAGCAGCGCTGCAATGCTAGGGCTTTAGCAAGCAGGCAAGGGCGAAAGAAGGGCACCGAGGCTCTTGGCGGGCATGGAGGGTGCGGCAGGGGGCGGGGCATCTGTGGATAGCGGGGGGTCGAGGAGAGGGCACTGTCGGGGCTCGGTCTGGAGGGGCACCGTGGGCGCAGGCGGGCCCAGCCAAGCGGCGTCGAGCGTCCAGGATATCCTGGCGGAGTGGGATGACCTCTCAGCCGGATGCTGGGTGAGGGTGAGGGTGAGGGTGCTGAGGGAGGTGTGGATGGGAGGGTCGCAGGTGGGGTTGATGCGTGCCGGGCCCCTCGGAGCCCGGGGGGCCATCATCCCGGCAGCGATGACCACTTACAACAGGTTGCACGGCAACATGCAGCGTCTCATCAGCTTTCCCGCCCGCGAGTTTTGTTGGCTGTGCCGGAACTACCAGTGACGAGCAGCTGTCGGGAAGGCGACGATCGGTTGGTGAACTATCGGCCACCGGGAGGCTTGGGATACACAGAGATATGTGGGGATGGGACCCCAAGTAGGAACAGTGCAGCGCAACAGTTGCAGTGCAAGTGTTGAGCGCATTGCTCAAGTTCGCAGCTTCCCCACTCAGGATTCAATGTAAGGGCTTCAGTCCCATAGAGTTGGTGTTGGGGGTTGCAAGGGCAGATCGGTGGCGGGTGCGCAAGATCAGATGGGGGCGATTCAGTTGATTCTGAGCCCTTGGGAACACCGGCCGTGTCGTGGGTGTGCAAGCTCTGTTGAGACCAGGATCTAGGGCAGGTAGAGGGCAGAGGGGTGGTTCCGAGCGTGGGCTCGGTGGCTCAGGGGACAGAGGCGAGCCAGCTTCAGGTACGCAGCAGTGCGCCGGCAGAGCATTTGGAGAGGGGCGCAGGTGGCCCAGTGAGGCTCAGGGAGCAAAGGAGTGGTCCTGAGCGTAGGCTTGGTGGTGGAGAGATGCCCCCAGAGCTGAGCTGAAAAAGCAGCTTTTTTCGTTCCTCGAGGACTCTGATGAGGAGGAAGATGTGATTGTAGAGAGGATAGAGTCCGAGCGTGGTGCTGAGGAGGCTGAATGTGAGTTCACAGTGTATTTAGCTATGGCCCCAGCTAGGATGTGTGAAGATCCGGTCCGTTGGTGGGTAGATAGAAAGCACAAGCTTCCCAACATGTTTAGAATGGCTAGGCAGTTTTTAGCATCCCCTGCAAGTACTGGTGGGGTTGAGCGCATATTCAGTGCGTGTGGTCAGATGCATTCAGACTTGAGAAAGAGAGTAACTGAGGGGACACTAGAAGACTCCATGGTGGCTTCAATAAACACCAAATAATGTAATACGTAAATTATTCATGTGCAATCTCCTGTGATCTACTTGGCTCGCGCAGCTCGGGGGCCAGAGATAAGCTATGCGCTCGGCGCCTCAGTCCACCAAAAAAGGAAGTGTGCACGCAGAAATGCGTTGTCGTCATCGTCACACCAAACCACCTAATCAGCGTCAACCCCTCACCGCGACATTCCAACCTGCGCTGCCTCCTTAAAGGCCCGGCCAAACCTGCGTCGCCCCCTCACCGGCCAAACCTGTGCCGCCCCCTCACCGGCCAAACCTGCGTCGCCCCCTCACCGGACAACCAACCTGCGTCGCCCCCTCACGGGAGCGCCCAACCAGAGTAACCCCCTCACCAAAAACGCAACCGGCGTCACCTCCCCACCGAACCACCCAGCAAGCGCCATCCCCTCACCGGCAGAGTGCGTTTCGTGATGCGGCAAGTGAGGGGATGCATCGGACCTGGAAGAACATCAGCAGGAAACCGGCTATGAGGTACTTGTCTAAAATTGTCAGGTAGGGGACGTTCGGAAGATCGTCCTTGAGCACAAACTTGAAAGCGACAGCTGTCAAGATGACCGTCAACGTGATGCTCATACGCTCTTCAAGCTGGTCGAAGTCGACACCGAACGCCACAAAAACAAGCAGCTGCAGAACCCAGGGGACCATTCCCCCAGTCAACACGGTGTCGAGTTTGAAACCTTGGCTCCTTGCCAGCCCCAGAGGACAGCAAGCGCATCAGGTTTGCCTGCACGAAATTAAACAAGGGGCTGACCAACAACAGGCTGCCAGTATCCTGCCCAGGAACACTTGCGCCGCTACAAGCTGCCAGTATCCTGCCCAGGAACACTGGCATACCTGCCCCACTATAGGACGCCCGACACTCTTCTCTGGCACCCCTGCCCCATGGCATATTGTCCAACACCCTGCTAAGGTATGTATATATATATGTATACTTCCACTCTCTCTCTCTCTCTCTCTCTATATATATATATATATGCCCCACTATGGGTTCCCAGGCACCGCCAACCGACTCACTTCAGGCAGCGATATCACGAAAAGCACTGTCTCATCGACACGCTGCTCAAAACACCCCCCACGCACCCCTGCCCCACGACAAGCTACCCTACACTCTGTTCATGCACCCTCGCCCCACGACAGACTGCCCAATATCCAGACCAGGCAAACCTGCTACAGTATACACTGCCCAAGTCCCAACCCAAGTAGACCCACCCCACAACAGGCTGCCCGGCAACCCGATTAAACACACCTGCCCCTCTGACAGGGTACACAACACCCTTCCTGGGGACCCCTGGCCCACTAGCGGTGGCCCGACAACCCTGGACAGGCACCCCTGCTTAACAGCAAGCTACCTCAGACTCCGCCCAGGCTCACCCGCCGCACGTTAAGCCGCCCGACACCCCGTCCAAGCCTTGTCCCAGGCCGGAGCATGCCGCACTCCTCGCCGCAGCGCACTCGTGGTCTCTGAGCTAGGAGAGAGTTCGCAAATTTCACCAGACCCAGCAAACGCCCCGCAAGCGGGCACGAACACACGTGGCGGCCGTGCTGCTGTGCAGCCAGAGACACGTGACGTCCCCAAAGGTCATGAAAGCCAGGGGCACGTGACGTCCCCGGAGGTCACGAAAGCCAGGGGCACGTGACGTCCCCGGAGGTCACGAAAGCCAGGGGCACGTGACATCCCCAAAGGCAACGAAAGCCAGGGGCACGTGACGTCCCCGGAGGTCACGAAAGCCAGGGGCACGTGGCGTCCCCAGAGGTCACGAAAGCCAGGGGCACGTGACATCCCCAAAGGCAACGAAAGCCAGGGGCACGTGACGTCCCCAGAGGTCACGAAAGCCAGGGGCACGTGACGTCCCCAGAGGTCACGAAAGCCAGGGGCACGTGACGTCCCCAGAGGTCACGAAAGCCAGGGGCACGTGACGTCCCGAAAGGTCATGCGAGCAAGAATGATGAAAGCCAGGGTGTGAACACCACACCAGTGATGGGGCTTACCTCGAGAAGCACGAAGAGAAAGCCCACATTCCAGACGATGTACATTTGGTTACGCTGGATGTGTATGCAGAGCGAATAGGTGTCGTCCCTGTCAGCGCTCTGCCAGCAGCCCCGGTTGGTGGGGGGTCAAATATCACATCACCTACAGTTGGGGTGTATATAACTTGCAGCGTGAGCGGGGGCATGGCACATGGTCACAGCTGCAAGGAACGAAGGGGGGTCTGCTGCAGCATGTGAACGGCGGCGCGTGGCCATCTGAGGGTGCTCATGTAGGACTTCACTTGAAGGGGGCCTGGAGGCAAGACGCTCAGGACCTCCGTTGAGGGGAGCTGGAGGTGGAGGTTGCGGAGGCCCTTCGTTGAGAGGTGCCTGATTTGCTCACCGAGGAGCCCTGTGTAGGGGGTTTCCAGGCTGCCCTGTGTAGGGGGTTTCCAGGCTGCTCGCTTAAGCAGCTCGCAAAGGACCCCCCTTCAGGGAGGCGTAAGGTGGCTCATGGAGAACCCACCTTGACTGGGGCCTCATAAGGGTAACGTAGGACCTAAGTTGAGGAGGGCCTGAGGCAGGTTGCGGAGGCCCTCCGTTTGGGGGAGCCTGGGGTGGGTCGTGGGGACCTAAGTCGAGGAGGGCCTGAGGCAGGTTGCGGAGGCCCTCCGTTGTTCATCCGATGTGTGGAAGGACGCGGAGCACCTCCGTTGCGGGAAGCCTGAGGTGGTTCGCGGAGCACCTCCGTTGCGGGAAGCTTGAGGTGGTTCGCGGAGCACCTCCGTTGCGGGAAGCCTGAGGTGGTTCGCGGAGCACCTCCGTTGCGGGAAGCCTGAGGTGGTTCGCGGAGCACCTCCGTTGCGGGAAGCCTCAGGTGGCTCGCGGAGCACCTCCGTTGCGGGAAGCTTGAGGTGGTTCGCAGAGCACCTCCGTTGCGGGAAGCCTGAGGTGGTTCGCGGAGCACCTCCGTTGCGGGAAGCCTGAGGTGGCTCGCGGAGCACCTCCGTTGCGGGAAGCCTGAGGTGGTTCGCGGAGCACCTCCGTTGTGGGAAGCCTGAGGTGGTTCGCGGAGCACCTCCGTTGTGGGAAGCCTGAGGTGGTTCGCGGAGCACCTCCGTTGTGGGAAGCCTGAGGTGGTTCTGCCTGCAGCACCTCCGTTAGTGGGAAGCTTGAGGTGGTTCGCCGAGCACCTCCGTTAGCCTGAGGTGGTTCGGGCTCGAGCACCTCCGTTGCGGGAAGCTTGAGGTGGTTCGCGGAGCACCTCCGTTGTGGGAAGCTTGAGGTGGCTCGCGGAGCACCTCCGTTGCGGGAAGCTTGAGGTGGTTCGCGGAGCACCTCCGTTGCGGGAAGCCTGAGGTGGCTCGCGGAGCACCTCCGTTGCGGGAAGCCTGAGGTGGCTCGCGGAGCACCTCCGTTGCGGGAAGCCTGAGGTGGTTCGCGGAGCACCTCCGTTGCGGGAAGCCTGAGGTGGCTCGCAGAGCACCTCCGGTGTGGGTGGCCCTAGGCTTCTCATTGAGGGGGGTTCCTCACGCCACTCGCCGAGGCTCTCCGTTGAGGGGGGCCAATGGCGGATGGCGGGGAATATCCCTTAAGGATTCTAAATTCACCCTCACGCCTTGTAACCTAAACAGCCCAACTCCGAAGTTACTTCGTTATTGGCCCTGCGCTGTGCAGCTCCCCCCGTGTGCAGCCTTAAATAGCTTTGACACTGACAGTGCACGCGAGAGACGCAACCAAACGCTGCAAGCGTCTTCGCAACTTTCGCCAGCTTCCCAAGAGGATACATGTGAGCTACAGAAGTGATGGATATCATGGATTTGAATCGCGCTTGCCTGAGTTTGGCTTGACAGGAGCGATGTGCCAAGCAAACAGGGAGGAAGGGCTGTACCTCGACGCCGAAGAAAGCGTGGATTTTCCAGTCTGGGAGAAAGTCTGCGTTGGCATTGAAAAGATGTTTCCCATTTCGCACAACAAACGAAGGGTGGGTTAGGCTGCTTTGAGCTTTGACGCCTTCGGCACGGACTTTGACCACGATTTGTAACAAGTGCTGGTCAAAGGGAAACTCGCGGACGGTGAAAAACGTTTGAAGGTGGCCTCGGTACCTGGTTGTCACGTGTGAGATCGAAGTCCAATGGAGTCAAAATCATGACACGCCTTCCAAAATGAAGGATACTTAGATACTGAATTCGGCCCACGAAGCAGAGCCAGGATCCCGAGCAACAGCGAGGAGCCAGGAGAAGACAAGCGCACCTTTGAGTGAGCTTCGACCACCCTGGATGCTCGGAGCCATATGTCCTTGGAGGCGAGTGCCCGCCAACTTCAACTAAAGTGCTCGTTCCGTGCACGTTATCGATTTCGACGGTAGGCACGAAAAACTTTTGCTCTTTAAAATTAACTTTTTGCCCCGGGTTTTCCTGTGAAAATGCGTTGAAGTCGGACACGCCGTCAGATTCGACATGCCACTCACTTCACTTATGCGCTTGAATCTACATCAAAACTGCGCCTTAAAGCTTATTGTGTTCGGTTCACACTGCTTGCGCACCGTTTGCCACGTCAGCAAGTCTTGATTAAACCAGTCGAGCGCGACAAGAAAATCGACCTCAAAGTGATTGTTCTTGACATCCACGTTTGTCAGGTAGTACACTTTGAACTGACAGTGAACAACTATCTGTTGGGACAGCAACCATAAACTTCAGAACTTTCTCACTTTTCGAGCAGGAGCAACTGAAAACTGAAGTGATGGCGAAAGAATGTGATTTACCCCTAAATCCTTTTTTGTTGGAGAGAGATCTCTTTTCCCAGATGTCCGATGTCGCGGAGCTGTGTCGGGTTCTTCTTGGCTTATCAAGTCGCGCTGTACAGCTAGATGGGCGGGATGGTGTAGTTGAGTGTTCTCGTTGGATTGTGAAGGCGGCATGTTAGAGTCGGGTGCCGTATTTGGATGTGACAGCTGTTGGACTGAGCTGGAGGTGTGGATTTCAGCGGATTTCGTGGACGGACGTTGGGCTGGGTTATCTTCTCCATAGTAGTCCGAAAACGCAGAGGAGAGCGATACGCCGTTCTCGTGCCTTTCCGCCAGAGCCCCTGCAACACAGGAGATGGGGCCGAATTAAACCTAAGCAAACGACAGAAGAGAAGAAGAGTTTTCCCACTTGTTTATCCATCACTCAACACGCTACAGCATACTCAAAATATTTGCGAGGTGGTATGAACCGACTGCAACGCTACCTGAGGACATATTTGTTGCGCAGGTATCCCCGGGAACGAGGTTTTCAAAAGTTTCCGGAGATACTCTATTAACCATTTACATGACTCGCCCGCGCTTTCGAAAACGACCACATTAAATAAAAGAAAAGAAAAGCGCGGTGAGAAATTTTTGTTTGTTGCACTGATGTTTAAAGTTTAAAGGTCCTACGCCCTTAGGCGTGGGGTAAGTGGTCAGGCTCGGGCGACCGGACGGGAGGGTAAGGTTTCAAGTTGCAAGACTCGAGACTGCACACTCGCACTGACACTCAGACTGACTGCGAGCGGAGGGTCTGCGACTTAGTGGACGAAACGTAAATGCACTTTATATGATCATAAATGCATTTACGAAATCGTAAATGGAAAATGCATTTTATTTATGATTTCGTGGAAGGGTGATGTAATCGTAATCGTATTACAGACGCTGGAATTCAGAATAGGAATTAATTACAGCGTCTGTCATCCGATGACATCTCGCGATATCGAACTGAAGATGAAGGGTGATGGGTGATGACGTCCAGCAGTCACTCACTGACACAAGCGACACTCGACTGTCGTGTGACACAAGTATCGCATGCGTTGACTTTCTGAGGAAGCAACTAAGTGCTGCGCACCAACAATTAGTGCTCACAATTTTCTCAACGTTCCTTCGCCTTGTGGGGCGGCCGGTGCTGTGACTGTTGTAAATATGCGCAGGGATTATTTGAATGGTCGACTGTTTTTTTATTTTTCAATTTGTTTATGTTGATATTTAAGCTCACGATATTTGGTGTGCGCAGTGCGTGTCGCAGGTATTCCAATGGATGCCGAGGAGGGACGCGTTCTTTTGAGGTGTGGAAGTCTAGGGCAACCTAGCTTGGGATGAAACCCAACCACATCGGACTCGTGGTCACGCTTGTCCATTTAGTCACCTTGAATATGTACGCAAAGTTTGACGAGGAGCAACGACTTAGGATAAGGCATCGGCTGTTTTTATTTTTATGGGTTGTTGGCTAATTCGCGACCTCTTGAGGTGTGGAAGTCGAGGGTGGTGTATGCCAACCTTGCTTGGGCTCAACCCCAACCACATCCCAAGCACTTAGTTGCTTCCTCAGAAAGTCAACGCATGCGCTTGTGTCGGTGAGTGACTGCTGGACGTCATCACCCTTCAGTTCGATATCGCGAGATGTCATCGGATGACAGACGTTGTAATTAATTCCTATTCTGAATTCTAGCGTATGTAGTATTGCCCTTTCGTAAATGCATTTATTTATTTCATAAACACGTTCTCGGGTGGGGGTGGCATCACGCAGTCAGCAAATGCCGAACAACGAGAGTGACACTACTGTAGTGACTACAGTTCTTGCATATTGATTTTCCTCATGGATTCGGGCTAAATTCGCGAGGCAAACCGCCGCGCGCGTCGTTTGCATACTGTATGGGAAGGGTTATATGCGCTGGAACTCGAACGTGGTTTCCGTCCCAGTCCCGAAAAAAATCTAAACCAGCGCCACGGTCATATCGTCTCGCATCGTCTCGCGTGTCATCGTGAATTTAATTTCCAGGATTGAAATGCTTGCAGGATTGCAGCGGACTTGTGACATTGTCACTATTCTCAGCGTAAATGTTATATTATTATTATTATTATTATTATTAAAACATATCATCTATTTATCTTCCATCGATATCGCGGATACGATTGCCGTTGGCGTTGACTAGCTCAAGGATAAAGAGCTGCGCACGTTTCGTTTCGTACTGCTCATGATTTTCTCAACGTTCCTTCGCCTCATCATGGGCGGGACGATGTGGTGATGTGCTATGCGCAGGGATTGTGGAAGTGTTTGACTGCTTTTATTTTTCAGTTTGTTTATGCATATGTGCGAACTCACGATACTCGGTCTGTGCAGCTTGTGTCGCAGCTTTTCCGATGGCGAGGAGGGACGCGCTTTCTTGAGGTGTGGAAGTCTAGGGCAACCTAGCTTGGGATCACACCCAACCACATCGGACTCATCTTTGCTTGATATTCCAATCCCCTCACCTTGAGCTTGCATACAAAGTTTGAGGAGCATCGAGTTGGGATAAGTCATCGGCAGTTTTTGTTTTTGGGTTTATGGCGCCTTCGCGACCTCCGCTTGCGGTGTGGAAGTCAAGGTTCGGCATGCCAACCTTGCTTGGGTTTGAACCCAACCACATCTAACTCACAACATTTGCATATAGTTGTCTTCAATACTTATGCAAAGTGATAGGGGCATCGCGTTAGGATACGCCTTAGGCAGATTTATCTTTTTGGGTTATGGCGCATTGTTTCCGTCTTGGGGTGTGGAAGTCAAGGTTGGTCATGCCAACCTTGCTTGGTTTCGAACCCAAACACACCGAAGTTAACTCGAAAGTTGGAAGATAATGGTATGTGTGTGTGTGTGTGTGTGTGTGTGTGTATCAGTGCAGCTCCCAAGTTGGGAGAGAATGATGTTATGGCGTCAAGGCAATGGCGGATTTTGCCTTATGGGTTTGAAGATAACTTCGAACCCAAAAAACAAAAGCAGCCTAAGACTTATTTTAACTTCATTAAAAGCAAACTTTGCGTAAATATATTAACACGATAAAATAAATGATGCGAGTGGTATGACTTCGATGTGGTTGGGTTCGAACCCAAGCAAGGTTGGCATGCCGAACCTTGACTTCCACACCCCAAGAGGTCGCGAAGACGCTGCTGAAATCTGGATAGGCAGCCCTGACCGGGAGTCCCGGTGCAGGCCCCTATGACAGACTCCTAGGCCAACACTGGGCTGCTGACTGATCTATAGGTTCGTGCTGTGACACACGCTGTGTCATAGGTAGGCTAGACTCCGAAACCGTCCGAGACCGTTCCGGGTATATCTAGCTTAGGGTTTATCTATCTTATGAGTTTATCCACACAGTTCGGGAGTTTCTGATATCTAGTGAACTAGGATATTCCAGTAGGTCGTGGCCCCATCCACGCTTTTATTCCACTTGCTAATTTGGCCATGATTGGCTAAACGGTCGCTTGGAGAGGTGGTGCGCGAGGGTGCATCTAGGAATTATGGTTTGAGCTGAGTCGGCGGGCGACTTAGGACAGCGGCTATGGGGACGGCGCCTCGTTCTGGACTAGTTGACGCAATGTTCATCCTCGGTTTTATTCTGGCCTTGATCCCGCTGGTTACTGAGTTTTGGGCTGGTGTTCGCGACACCTTCGACTTCGACGACATCTCCGAGTGCCCCTCGCTTACATGTTCTCTTCGCCCGCTCCGCAACGCTCCATCCCAATTTTTTCCGCAACCACACCCGAACACGCTCATGCACACCACCTTCCCTCAGGCTTTTCGAGAGATGGGTGTTACCACCAGAGCGAAGAAGTCCCTCACGAGGGACAGCGACATTGACGCCTCGCTGAGGCTTATCGACGGGGTTCGGAACAGCCCGACAGTGCGGACACCGACTGTTCCGATCCCCAACCCTGCTTCGAACGAGGACGCCGACGTGGCTACCAGGCGTTACTTACAGGAGCAGGGCAAGCTGACTGACGACATCTACAAGACACGTCTGCATCGTGCCTGGGCCAAGAGCATCCGCGAGGACGTTCTTGGTGACAAGAAGCACCATTATTTTCGCGGTACGGACGACGCTGGCCTTCTGTCCGACATGGTGGTGCAGCTGCGTACGGAGTTTGAGTCGCCTGGACTGGAGCTCAATCAAGTCCTTTGACCTCGACGACCCCCTTGCGATGGTTGTGAGCCGAGTGAATGGGCTACTCTACGACGTGCTGGCTCTCGTGGTAGAGAAGCACAGCAACGCGTATGTCTGGCTCACTGGTACGGATGCTTCGTCTGACCGAGATGCCCGCCGGGCCTTGATCGACATCATCAAGGGCTGCGTGCCGATGGCACTGCGGGAGTCGCAGCAGGAGGAGCATGCGGCCTTGCGTTATCCCGCAAACGTTGATCCGCAGCCGATCTTGGCTAGGGAACAACGTTTGGTGCGGGATAACAAGGCCTCCGACTGGACGCCTACGGAGGCCACGCGTAAGCTGAGCTTGTACACCAGGCTGGACCCGGCGTTCTACGCTGCGGTTAAGGTGCGGTACCCCATGGCTGCTGACTTGGCTCATGTCCCGTTGGCCTCGCTCCGCTCCATGGTGGTCGAGATCTACCAGGCTTGGGCTCAGACGGACGCGGGGAAGGCGGCTTCTGGCGCGGGCGGCATCTCCGCGCACCTCTCCAGCAGCGAGTACGACGCCCTCCTCGCGAAGATTAAGGTGGCCGGGTAATTTTTTTGGTAAATTACCGGCTCGGTAATTACCGGTAATTTACCCGGTAATACCTGCACCCAAATTGTCTTACCCCCCCATACTTAAGGAATTCCCGGTAATTTACCACGGTAAGATGGTATTACCATGGTAAATTACCTGGATTTCGTCAAATTACCGTCGATTTTACCAAAAAACTCCAGATCGGCGGCTGGGAGTGACACGACTTGACCTCCAACACAAAAAAACATTCTTGGTCAATCAATAACACGGCGACGGGAGAGGCAAACGAAGTGGCAATAATGGCCTCAGGTGACACCATATCCCTGACTGGGGATGATACATTACATGACTGGAAGGATTCCCACGGCACTATTCATAAAGTTCCTCAGGATATCTTGGACGCCTTGAAGACCCCTCTACGCGGGCAGTGCTTCGGACCACAACACTCATTCCTCTTGTCTCTGTTTCGTGACGTCCCAGAATACCACGTGACTCTGAACCCGAAGAAGTCCTGTGCCCTGAACGTTCGGACCACGCTCATATGCAAGTATGACGAGTCCCTCAAGACCAATACGGCCTATCATAGGATCAACTCGGGCAAGCTCCTCAATAAGATCTTGGACTGCGACAACGTACCCGACGAGGATAAGCTTGCGCTCACGGCCAAGTGCACCGCCGCGCATGGCAAGGAGTGGCGTTCGCAGTATGCGACAAAGCGTAAGGCGATGGAATCGTCAGATGCTGCAGCGTTGTCGAGTGCTGAGCAGACGGTTTTGCAAGACGTGGATCCCTCTGCTGCCAAACGTCAAGAGCGACAAGCCGCCTTAAAGGAGTATGGTATCCACACTTGCACAGAGGTGCAAGCACGGGCGTTAAACTTCTTGCTTGGCTGCTTTTTTTTGCGTGCAAAATTCCGTTTGTTGTTGTAGGAAACGTTTTCTTTATCGCGTTTATCAAAGCACTCAGTCCTGGTTATGCGAAGTGGTTGCCCGGTCGAACCCAATTGCGCACCTCTATTCTTGACGACGTATATGAAGAGACACTTTTGGCGACAGATGCAGCTTTGGATAACAAGCCAGGCAAGAGGACCCTTGGCATTGATGGTAAGACCAACGCTGTGGGTCGTGCCACTTGCAATATCGGCGAAGCTAAGCTAGGCATCTCTGCTTATGTGACAACTAAGTATTTCGGGAAACGCGAGCACAGCGGGAAAGTGCAAGCGAATTACGTCTACGAAGAGATTCACGATCGTGCTGACAAGTTCCAGGCTATCGTCGCCGACAACACTGGCAATATGCAGGTGCGCAGCGCTCAGCATTTCGTTACATCCTTTGGTTCCCTCGTGCACAGTACGTAGTAGCGAGTTTCACTCTAGCACGCACTGCACTGAGTATTTCGTTGCAAATCGAAGTGTGGGAGCAACGATAATTGCTGGCGGATCGATATTGACTATGTTTTTACTTCGTTGCGCCTTCGCTGCACACCCGCAGGTCATGTTTCGCTTATTACGCGCTTGGTTCCCCTTCCTTTACATTATGGGATGCTGTATTCATGTATTAGATCTCTTAGTGGAAGACATCGCAAAGCTTGAGTCCATTTCCCTTGTTGTAGCCGACTTTTTTTTCGTCACAGTTTTCTTGAAACGGTATGCTATGCTATGGGAGACACTCCTACAAGCACAACGTGAGAAATTCGGTAACCATTCTCAAGTACTGAAAATATTTCCCTTGACACGCTTTGCGTTCGCATTTCTCATGATCGAATCCGCTTTGTACAACTGGAGTGTATTGCGCGATGTACCTGAGTGGCCTGAGTACGCAGTCGTGAAAAAGAAAGCAATTCAACGCAAACCTAACAGTGAGAATGACTTCAATCGCTTTGAGGATTTGGTGGGCGATGTTTCCTTGAAAAAGAAAGGCGTTGCTGTCAACATGATTTTGGGGCCACTTTCGAATATGCTGCATTATCTCGAGGGGGAAAGTGTACCGCCTTCTCACTTGGTGCCTCTTTATGTTTTGTTTTATCAATCTCTCAATGAGCTCCCTTTAGCTGTAACCACTCAGTTAGATGCAGACGATATCAAGAGTGTCCAACAGTTAGCGAGAGATCGTTGGCTAGGTGCACAGAGAAAAGTCGGCCTGCGACACGATGTGCACTGTCTCGCTTTCTGTTTGGACGTGTATGTGCAAGCTCTTGTGGTTTTAATATTCGGTGAGGCTCAGCTCGCTCGTATCAAAAACACATTCAAAGACAGCGATGTGCTAGCCGCGATAAAGAACTATTGTGGTGGATCGATCGGTCCGAAATACCAGCGCCTCGTCCAAGAGTACAGTGTTTTCAAGGCTAAAGGCGATCCGTATAGCCTCAAGCTCAGTGCAGTAACCAGTCTCGTGCGTACTCAAGTTCCCGAGAAGATTCACCCTTTGCTTTCAGACGAGGATAAATCTAACAAGTTCAGATACTTTATGTGTTGCCTAAAACACTTTCATTTGGTTTCTTCCAACCTGGTGTTTTGGAATTCTTTGGATATTGTCCGCGCAGACTGTGCGGCCTTGATCGAAATGGTCATATGTGTTTTGACCATCGTGTTGCATGCCTGCAATATCGAGCGCATCAACAAGGACGCTGATGCGGTGCACTCCAAATCACGACCTCGCTTTGGAGATTCAAATTCAAAGAAAGCAATCTATTGCTATGTCAACTTGTCACTCCAGTTTAAGGCGAACCTCTCTTTCAAGGAATACCTGAAAACTGTACTCAACGAGGAGGATGAGGAAAATGTCCTGCTTAGTTTTCAGGAGGTTGCCGAGGATTCTTCTGATGAGGAGCTGCCGGCGGGTCGTGAAGAGGCGGGTGATAACGAGGATTCGTCAGACGACGATGAGGTTGCAGAGCCTCCCCAGGATGTGGACTCTCGCCTTCCTTTTGAGTGTCCTGTTGGGTTTCAAGCACTCGAGAAACCTGCGGCTTTCATCACGAGTGCGACAGGGGTGACAGGTTTGTTTATCGTGATGTTATGGAAAGAGGATGGTTGGGAGTTGGGCAAGGTAGTCAAGTATGCTGCCAAACGTGTTCGTCACAACTACGATATCCTCTGGAGTGAGGGGGTCCGAGGCTCAAGATTATCGTTGGATGAATATGCCGAGATTGAATCTCTTGATGTGCAGCCAGTTGGCTCCTGGGCATATTTGCGCAAGGCATAAGAGTGTTTCGTTCGTTGACAGACACCCGCCATTTATTCATTATGTTCCTGGCTATCGTCAGTGACCGGACATATGCGATATCTTTTATATTTTGAATTTTTCACGATCATTAATTTGCTTGACTTTGCTGTGAATATGAATATCTGCTGTGAATATGACCATTTGTTGTGATTATGATTATTTGTTGTGATTTTCATTATCTGTTGTGATTATTATTATCTGCGGTGAATATCGTTATTTGCCGTGAATGTGATCATCTGCTATGAATACCAATATCCGCCGTGAATATCATAATTTGCTGTGAATATCGTTATTCGTTGTGAATATTGTTAGCTGCATTGACGATTCGTTATTGTTAACTTACTATCTGCTGACTGTTATGAATAACAGTATGTATACGAATATAGAACCGTATTTTTGGGGCACTTCCTGCGCCGCACGCACCGCCCCCGCACCGCCCCCGCACACACCGCCCATCCGCCCGTCCGCCCGCCCACCGATGCTCGTGTGGCGTAGTATGCAATAGTTGGGTATACTTGTGCCTCAGGACTTTCTGTCTGCACTTCTCTGTAAAATATTATGCTATTTTGTGACCGCGCATGGTCGAGCATGTGGGAGATTGTGCACTCAACAATCTCCAATGATCGTCGTGTACCCATAGGAACCGAAAAAATCGAATTCGGAATTCGTATGCAATAGTTGGGTATATTTGTGCCTCGGGACTTTCTGTCTGCACTTCTCTGTAAAATATTATGCTATTTTGTGACCGCGCATGGTCGAGCATGTGGGACATTATGCACTCAACTATCTCCTATGATCATTGTGTATCCATAGGACCCGAAAAAATCGAATTCGGAATTCGTATGCAAAAGTAGGGTCAACTGGTGCAGGCGGTAATTACCTGGTATTACCACGTATGGTAATTACCGGTAAATTACCCGGTATTACCACCCCCCACTTTCAAATTACCGGTAATGCGGCCACCTTAGCGAAGATTACGGAGCTGAAGGAGATGGTGCAGAAGCATCATGGAGAGGGCGCTCCGGTGGTGCGGCAGCAGCGTGTGCAGCAGCGTACACAGCAGCCGAGGGGCTTCCGTATGGGTCAGCACAAGGATAAAGCCTATCCAACACTAGGTGGGAAGGATGTCATGGCCTGCTCGCGTCATGGTGACCTGAAATCGCGACCTGACCTCATCAAGGCGTGACACAAGCGTTGCCACGCTCGTGTCGCCGGCGATTTCTGGCGAAGTCGTAACGACCGCTCCCTAGATTCACTAGAACAAGGTTTTTGCTTAAGTTTGCTTAAGTTTTCTTAAGTTTGCTTAAGTTTGCTTAAGTTTGCTTAAGTCGGTATAAATCGGTAGAATTATATACCCGATGACATAGGAATGTCACCAAGCCCGCTTCAGGAGGCCCCAAGGGTTCACGCGAGAGCCCCAGAATGACTGGCGCGATGCCAGGAGATATGACTCGGAGAGGCTGGGTTTGTAAAAGGCCAAAGATTTGTCTGGCAGTCGACGATGAGTAATTATACACATCAGCGGATCACTGATCGGTGGTGGTATAAGCGTATAATAAACCATGTGATGGGTGTTCGTGCGATGGACGCAGTCACGCAGACGGGTGATGTCATGTCATCGATCGTGGCCTACGCTACGATGAGGTTCAACATTTATATCCATATCGATTATGAAATACTTCAAATTTGCGGCGTGACACAGTTGAGAAGTTGCAAGTTCAAAATTTGACTTGGTCAACCTCACTGGGCCGTTCTTGAAGAGATTTACGCTCGCGCTCGGAACGCTTTTTGGCTTTGGGAAGTTTCGACGACATGGCGCTCTTCGATTTTCTTAGAGTAAAATAGTCATTTATTTCCGTTATATTATATGGTAACATGACATTTTTGTAGCTACGCTTAAACAAACGCGTTTGCACTCGAGTTTTCTCTTCTCTACAAAATCACAGATCGGCAGCCCCTTTGCAAGCGGGAAAACCGCTACTCTAACGGCGTTTTGGACTTTACCGGCGTTCTCCTCGCGGAAAACCACCACATGATGATATTTACATCACTTCATTTGGTCAATTTTTCGAAAAGATGGAGGCACACTTGGCAAGCAACCCTATCTTTTTGGCGACAGTTTTTGTCAGCTGCCAATTCGTTCATGGCATTAGCTCAAACAGAGCGCCAAACCTGCGGTTTGGAGATCTCGGTGAAAACCCGAGATGCCACACAATAGAAGAGTGTTTCCTTACACTCATTGACTTACCCTCTCCTTTTTGAAAGATTCGCAGGTTTTCAGGCCCTTCGATAGCGGGAAAACCGCTATTTTGACAACTAATTGGACTTCACGAGCGTTCTCCTCGCGGAAAACTACCCTTAGAGTACCCCATGTTTGTTTGATTTGAGTATCTCTTCGAAAAGATTTGGGAACACTTGGCAACCCTATCTTTTAGGCGACAGAATTTTTCAGTTTGTATTGCGATAGTGGCATTATTAGCTCAAACAGAGCGTCAAACCTGCGGTTTGGAGATCTCGGTTGAAACCCGAGATGCCACACAATAGAAGCTTGTTTTTTCACGCGTTGTACTAACCCTCTCCTTTTTGAAAGATTCGCAGGTTTTCAGACCCTTTAATAGCGGAAAACCCGCTATTCAAAGGAATATTTCGACCTCACGAGCGTTCTCCTCGCGAAAATTCACGTGGATTAGACCCCATGTTTGTTTGATTTGAGTATCTCTTCGAAAAGATTGGGAAACACTTGGCAACCCTATCTTTTAGGCGACACATTTTTTCAGTTTGCATTGCGATAGTGGCATTAGCTCAAACAGAGCGCCAAACATGCGGTTTGGAGATCTCGGTAAAAACCCGAGATGCCACACACTAAAGGTATGCTTCTATTCCTTTTTTCCCTCTCCTTGACCTATCCATTACTTTAGTCTTTGAGTTCTAACATCTTGGTTGGATGCCCATAGGTACAAGACTCTTACAAGACTCAAGCAAAGGCGGAGCTCCAGCAGTGGACTGTGCGGAGGGATGCCGAGCCTCTCAGCGGGGGAGGCCCCGAGCTCCCTGTCAACCGCCAGTGAACAAGTATCTGGCGCCCGAGCAGCCCCCCCGCGCCTGCCGGGAGGGCAAAAAACCGTAGCTTGTAGCTCAGTAGGGGCAAAGTTGCGATGCCCATAGTGGTTGTGCATCAAGCTTCAATGTCCGCGCCGTGGTGACTGCGTGGTGTTATAAGTTGTTACTTGTTGGCCACGGTGTTATAAGTTATTATAAATTGTTATAAGTTGTTTACAACCGTAGGGACAAGGTGCCGGTGGGTCGGGAGCGGCGTGCGCGAGTCCTGATTCAAGGCTCGAGGCGCGCCCCTTGTACCCGTGGCTAATTGTAGCATGTCATTTTCGTTTGGGGTGGAAGTGGATTACAGCCGGTGGGTTAGGAGTGGCGTGCACGTGTCCTTGTGATTCAAGGCTCGAGGCGCGCCCCCGGACCCGTGGCTCCACTTGTAGATATGTAGTGGTTTGGTATGGGGTGATAGTAAAACATATCTATACATCTATCCATTTATGTATCGCGTATATGTCCGGTTCACGGGGAGAAACGATCGATGCAAAGGCGTGGCGGACCGAGCGTGGGCGCATATGGGTTGGGCCCCTTGAATATGTTTGGTGCGGTGTGAGGACAACTCCTCTGACACGCGACCAGAAGAAGGGGATGTGGCCTGTGGGTTGTATGTGGTTGTTTTGGGTCGGTGCGGCAGACCGTGGGCGCATGTGGGTAGGGCACACTGCATATATATGGTGCGGTGTGAGGACAACTCCTCTGACACGCGACCGGAACGAGGGGGTGTGCCCTGCAGGATCTATGCGGTTGTTTTGGGTTGGTGCGGCAGACCGTGGGCGTAAATGGGTAGGGCACATTGAATATGTATGGTGCGGTGTGAGGACAACTCCTCTGACACGCGACCGGAACGAGGGGGTGTGCCCTGTAGGATCTATGCGGTTGTTTGGGGTTGGTGCGGCAGACCGTGGGCGTAAGTGGGTAGGGCACACTGAATATGCATGGTGCGGTGTGAGGACAGCTCCTCCGACACGCGACCGGAACGACGGGGTGTGCCCGGTAGGATGTATGCGGTTGTTTCGGGTTGGTGCGGCAGACCGTGGGCGCATGTGGATTGGGCCCCTTGAAAATGTTTGGTGCAGTGTGAGGACAGCTCCTCTAACACGCGACCATAAGGGGGTGTGCCCTGTAGGATGTATGCGGTTGTTTTGGGTTG
>LGRX02033165.1:0-46138 GCA_001247695.2 Cymbomonas tetramitiformis | reverse complement strand
ATCTAGTCAGTGAGATAATCCCTGAGTTCAGGGTTACGATATCAGAACGGTAAAGTGTGATTGATAAAAGTGAGATATACATAAATACCTAACGGGTGTTTCCCCTCTACTGGTGACGGTCACCCAGCGTGCCTACTATAGGAAGTGACAAGTGACAGATTGAGCTGTCAGTGTGTCACATCCAGCACACCACCTAGGGTGGTGACCGGAGCTAGTGGTGAAACGAAGCAACAAACTCCCTCATCAACTTCAGGCGGAAACTGTAGCACAACTGGGGGCCTGTACTCTTGGTCAGGGCGGTCCCAGCTCACAGCAAAGATTGCCAGATACGATTGTTAAGTGCTAAAACCCTAAACACAGCTCAAATTCAAGGAGCTCTTCTGCACATCTAGAAAGCTAATCACTAGCTAATCTCTAGGCAGGCACGGTGGAAGCAACCTCAGCCACTGGAGGTTCCCGAAACTGGTCGGCCAGCTCGGAGCAGCGTGAGGGTGCAGTAGTTGCCGGCCCCCGGGGCCGGTGGTAAATCATGCGTAGACGAAATTGATGAATCTCCGATGTCAATTGCCGAGCTCTCTAAGCTCGGCGCCTCGTCCTCAGACGAGTACGGCGGCGGTGAGTAAGGTGGTGATGAAGGCATCAAGTCATGGCCAGGCTCCCACGGTCCCTGGCGGCAGTGGGATGATCATGCCGTAGAAGGTCTCCCAAGTGAATCCCTGACGCAGCTGACGATACCGCGCCTGTCTCCGCGGCGGGATGGCATCCGGCGCGGCACCAGCACCCACCGCGTCGCCAAGAGTGTCATGAAACGGTGTAGGCGGTGAAGTCGCCGTAGGTGGGACTGCCGAGGCAGTCCATGCAGCACCACCGACCGGTGGAGCCGCGCATGCGTGTGCATTGGCACCACCGACACCGGAAACGGTGTGTGGCGCGGCGGTAGCACAAATTACAAAAATGCACACACCAAAGATGAAGTAAGGAAAGACCTCCCCAAGCCGGGAATGCCCCTCCCACAGCCGTGCCGTGTCTGCGGTAGCTCAGCCGAGGCATCGTCGTCGTCGTCGTCGCTCGTGGCGTAGGTTGCGGGCTCGTAGCTCATCACGCTCTCCGGCGCCTCGATCGCGGACGGAGAGCATGTTCATGCCCACGGGCGGCTCGTCGGGCGACCCCAATGCAATCCCCGTGCTCTCAATGAAGTCGGCAAAGGTGCGGGTGACGGGCGGGCAAAATAGGTTAGGCGGACCGGTCCACTCCTCGTTGGATTCAACCGACGCGGGCGGGGAGTGCGTAGCCGGCTCCGACACCACCGGCATGTTCCATGTTGGCGGTGAAAGTGTTCACGTTGAAAGTCGATGCCCCAGCCGTGCGTGCCAAATCCGAGAACTCAGTGACGGCGGCGACACGAGGGCCTCGCCGTCCTCCTCGCAAAACGAGCGCGCGGAGAGGTCGGCGAAGATGTCCGGTTTCCCGCCCGCGAGCATGCAGAGGGCGTCGAACTCTACTACGGCGTCGTCGTGGTCGATGGCATGTTGAAACTTCGCGGCCAACACCGAGTTCTCGGCCTCCTCAGCGAAAGCGTAGGCCGAGAGGCCGGTCCGGCCCCCGTTCGGGCAGTCCCGATGCCAATGCCGTGCCTTGACTTTTGCGCACACCTGACGGATTCTGGCAATACGGTACGGTCGCACCGGTGTCGCGGTGAACTTAGGCGACCTTCTTCGAGACGGACTGTGACCAATTGCCCCCTTTGGGAAGGGGCGAGGCTGCGAAGCGGGTCTTGGGCCGCCGGTCCGGTTTGTCCGCGCGGGGAGTGAATCCCCGCGGGGACGGCTCGGACTCAGCAGAGGCGACAAACGCGGCCAATTGCCGCTTCAAGGCGAGGACCATCGTCCGCAAATCTGCGAGCTCACCGGGTCCACCGGAGTCACCGGTGGCCTTCTCCATGAAATGCGTGCCGTGTGAGTACTTGTGGGCGGACGCCACGGCGGTACCCGCCCGCACGTGCTCGGAGTAGCATTCTCGTACCCATTGTTGAATCGTGAGAAGGTCATGAGCGGCTCGTTGATCGTGGAGGAGTAACCGGGACACCACCGGCTGGTAGAAGGCGGTGTCGAGGGCTTTGATGAATAATGCCTTCACGTCTTCGTCCAGGAGTGCCGCTCGCGTCCTCGCAGCCTTCAGAGCGGCGTTGAAGTCTTCGATGGGTCCATGTGGGTCCATGCCCGCAGAAATGCGGACGCCCAACATGTCCGCTTGTCCCTGAACGGGGTCACCCACCGGAATCATCCGGCGGGCGAACTCAAGGAGAACGCGCTTACCGTCAGCCGGGAAGCTGGTGTGGGAAGAATCCATCCATTCCGCTGCGGGCGACATGGGGTCGATCATCAGCTCGAGTGTGGAGTACAACAAATTGTTGGCCTCCACGCGGATGGCCAGGGTTGCGTTGTCGAGCACGAAAAGCGGAGCAAACCCAATGTCTTCGGTCACGAAGGCCGTCTGCAGTGCAGAGACCATCTTCGCGAAGAGTGCCGACGCGTGGGACTCCGTCCCGGAAAATCTGCCATCCTTGTTCTCGAACAACTTCTGCCGGACGGACTTGGCGATCTTCATGTCAAAGTGCTCCCGTTGCAGGGTACGTACTGATGCCAAGAAAGCAGCTCCCGCCGAATTAGCAACCGGCTGAGCTGCCGGCGGAGTCGCCGGGGTGTTCGCATGCCTGGCAGCAGCGGAATAAAAAATCGTGTTTAACGTGCGCCGGCGATGTGCCATGCTAGCGGTGGATATAGTTGAAGCGACCATAATGAAATAGACTGCAGGGGTGCAGTAAGGCAAGGAGACGTGAAAATGCGGAAGTCGTGGGCGGCCAAGAAATGTGGTGGGTCGCCGATACAGCAGCTGTGAGAGATCAGGAATTCCGGGAAGTCGTGTGGTAGAGGCGGCCGATACGCAACGGTGTGGTAACCAACCAGAAGACGTAAACCAGTCCAACGTTAAATCCCGTAAGAAAATGTTCTCAAAGGCCTACAGCGCGCCGTAAATCAACCCACAAAACTTAGGCCATGCCCGTGACTGCCGGCACTCTCACGCGCGCGGAGCGCCTCACTCCATCCCAAGCGTCCGGCTTTAGCCAATCATGTCGGCGGTGTCGCAGTGGCTAAAAAAACGTAAGTGGGGCCAAACCTGTTAGATATATAGGTCTGCTGTAATATATGTCTGGCTAGTGAGATAACCCTGAGTTGAGGGTTACAATATCAGAACGGTAAAAGTGTAATTGATAAAAGTAGAGATAACATAAATACCTAACGGGTGTTTCCCGTCTACTGGTGACGGTCACCCAGCCTACTATAGGAACAAGTGACAAGTGACAGATTTAGCTGTCGGTGTGTCACATCCAGCAGCATATCCACATCATCTATCTAGACACATCCCCCGACCCATTCCAAGGTTGCACGCACCGCAAATCACGAAATATCGCCGATGTTATGCACCAGAAGCTCTGAAACTTCTCTGGTCACTGCTCATTTTAACATGGACCATGCACAAACATGTCTTGGATATATGGTATATGTATCGGATATATGTGCAAGCGTTGTTCATACTATCCAACGTTCAAAAAGAAAAAAATGCATTCCGCAAAGTAAAACGCGACGTATAGTTGTTTTGGTGCACCTTTACGCACTGCTAAAAGTTAACCAACTATTCAGTATTTTAATTCGCCTTTTAAGGGTGGACCAAATTAAGTATGGTAAAAAATGCCTCAGTCATGGTATGGGATAATAAGGTCAGATAAAATTTTCTCGCACGAAAATCTCCTCGCGGCAATCGATATAAACTGAGGTGCGCCATGCTGAAATCCGGTATCAATTTGGACATCGGAAATCACGGTCAAAGTTGCCCGGTGTCGGTCAACGGAAGGCGTCTCACTGGCCAGTTAGGTTAAAGTATTTACACGATTGTTGCTTTTGTGATCTACGATTACGCCAATTGAGCTCTTGAGCAAACATATATGCTTCACTTGGGTAAGTGAAGCATATCAAACTTTGTGTTGGTGCGCTCAAGGCGAAAAAGGCTCAATCCGCGAGCATCTTCAATAGGGTAGAGCTCGCTAGAAGTTTGTGACCGTTTGCAACGTTGCTTTGTGAGTGCAAATTTGATGTGTTTCGTGTTGTTATGCACGGAAACACGGCTTGCATATGTATTCAGGTGCTTGTGATACCCGTGGGCGGGTATCACAAGCACACTTTGATGCGGTTTTGGGCATGCACTCACGATTCCATAACTCGCCGGTGCGGGATAGTGAATGCGAATTAACGCATTCCGGTCTAGCGCTTGAATCCCCATCTCGCCCCCGAACAAGCTCGACGGTTTTAGGCAATTTTGAACCTGCTGAACATAAAAACAAAAAACGCGTTTTCCCAATGGTTTCCCATACTTAAGGAATGTTTTCCACACGTAAGCCATGATTTTGTGTTTTTTCGACGATCGTGAGCAAGTATACCGTGCCCCTTGCGCCCACATATCGATCCCCAATGATTGAATTTGACATACCTCGATCATATATGACCACTCACATTCCTGCCGATGCTAAAATTGTCTCATACATGCGATGTTTGAGCTGATTTTAGTATCATAATGGGTTCAAAAAAGTTCTTTCGTCAGCCCAACTTAATATGGATATGGCGAGTGTGTATACACATAACATGCAAATATGCCATGGAGTGATGCATGAATGATGACTATGTCGTCGTCAAGATCTTGAGCTGCTCTTTCTGCAGTGTCTTATCAAAAGTTTGATCTGAGTTCATCTTGACCCTCAAAATCTCGGTTGAAGTACTAGGGTGGGTATTTTCCAATATTCATTAAAATGCCTTAAGCCACCTTAAGCTAATTAGCTCACGGGGGCTTCCTCGAAGGCGCTTTCAAAAATTGGAGACTCATGTTGTCAAGATCTCGAGCTACTCTTTCTGCAGTGTCTTACCAAAAGTTTGATCCGAGGTCATCTTGACCCTTAAAATCTCGGTTGAAGTAGCATGGGTATGCAGAAACCGGGAAATAAAATCGCTCAAAGTTTACTAGACTAAATGTTGCACCCTCTTGGCTACTTCCCAAAATTGCTCACTGGGAACTTGGGCTCGCCTAATAGTGCACATAGTGTCTAATAGAAGACATCGCCGCCGTCATTTTAAGCTAAACGAATCTAGCTTCCGGTACCGATAGCTCCCGTAATAATAGAAAACGTTAAGGTGGCTTAAGCCATCCTAAATCGCTGTTAGGGCGGCTTAAGCCACCCGGAGGTTAATAGCCACTATCGATCGAATGTTCCTCGACGGCCTCGAAATGCCGCATGCGGCATGCATATATCAACTTAAGGGCGGCATACATCACATCAATATTGACACTATACCCGTCGATGGCGTACGGGGATTGTCCGCTGTAGGCGTGTGCAGGACCTGCAGGTAGGCTTGAGAACACCATACGCGGCGAATACTATATATGTCCCTATCGAATATTTCTCGATGGCCTCGAAATTCGGCATGCGGCATGCATATATCGACTTAGGGGCATACATCACATCGGTATTGCCAAGCTTATTGCACGCGCTGTGTGAGGCGGTGACGGTGGATATACTTCCTAAGTGCTGGGACCCATTGCACGCAGCAGACATCCTGAAGTGGGATTGCCGACAATATCCCCGGCACTACTTATTCGACGTGATCTGGGCCAGCCCTCCCTGCACCGAGTACAGCAAAGCCATGACTACCGGAGAGTCCAACATCAAGACTGCAGACCGGCGAGTACACCGTTGGTACCAAGGAGATCATTGACTTCTACGACACCGCCTACTACTGCATCGAGAATCCAACAGGCGACTCTACCCGCGGACTGCACACGCGACCAGTGATGCGAGGTTTTCCAGAACCACACCTAACCATGTATTGCCGCTATGGAGCCCCGTACACGAAGCCTACGCATATCTTGACGAACGCACCGATAAGCGTGCCCCTGCTGCAATGCACTAGAACCACGCCCTGTCATGCTAAGGCTACGCTCAAGAAACATGAGAACACTTCTCCGAATCTGGGAACAGTGCGTATACCGTACCCGGAATATGATCTGCTCAAGCAGTGTACGCAGTACCTCGCGTGCTGTTACACCACATATTCTGCGAGTTGCACGAGAACATTGAGGAGGTAAGCGCGTTACTGGAGCATATATCGTGGACTACGACACGGGAGTACGCGGAAGACTTCAGCAAGAGCCACGTTGAAGACCTGCCCTCGATATCAGTCGTGAAAGGCTGGGTGGAATCAATGGTGAGCGTTGATAGCGTGACCTTGAGGAAGCTTACCTGAAACTTCTGATGAGCAGATGGACTATATTAGAGAGATAGAAACTGTCAAGTGGTCATCCTGTGAATGTTCGCGGGGACGGTTCACACCTAGGGGGGTTGTACTAGGGGACATGCTAGAAACGTAAGAGTTAATATAATGTGTTATTATCCTGCCCACAACTGCCCACAACACCAATAAAGCCAAGGTCGTTTCGAAACACATGACGAAAATATTAGCTCAACGTGCATTTAATATTGGCTTCCGCAACCCTGCACATATAACATTCATTGTAGTCCCTCCATTTGAACAGTCATACCATGAGGAAGATAGTCAAAATTCCTGTGAGCAGGCTCGCGCATTCTGGGGGCGGCGCATGCAGCATACATACCCATGACCTAGGCAACAATACATTCTCGCTTGGATGGCATGGGTAGCGGATCATTTTTGTCGTATGGAAGGTTTTTTATGTCGCAAATTATTTTGTCGCAGCTACGACAACAATGAAGCTGTGGGTATATTTTGTCGCAGCTGCGACAAAATAGACGTCTAGGGGATATTTTGTCGCAAAAACTTATCAGAAAATTATCAAAATTTTAAGAATGATACAGAAACACTTTCAGCCGAGTAGGGGGGGGTCTGACATACAACGAACAAAAACTCCGTGCATGATGAAGCTCAACATAAAAAAAAGCTAGTATGACCTAGCGGAATGAACGCATGTAAACACGAGAACTCACGCACGGTATCATACGAAAGCGGTCATTGCAAATCACAAACCAAAATCACAGCTTTAAGCTATTATTACACTTACGTTTCTATAACCATCAAATACACAGCACTACAACCTACACTGTCAACCTACTAATATCTCCAAGACACAGCATTCCGATTTCCTGCACGCACGAATTTACGAAGTCAGCGACAAGAGAATGGAGAGTAATTACGCTGAAAACTGTGCAATGTGAAACAATAACCAAAAGTCTCCACATACTCTGCAAAATACAGCACGCTAGCTAGTAATAGAAATGTTGGGAATCGAACCCAACCCGACGGGTAAGATGCCCGACGGTCTCCAAGCATTCTTCTGTAAGCAGAATGACAAAGGGAAAAGCACTGACGTCAGGACAATTAACACAGAGAATTTGCAAAATAAATCGGCAGGGTCGCAGGCAGCATCTCGACAGCCCAACCAGTAGTAGTGCACAAAAGAGATCGCCAGATACGCATTTCCTGAAAAGGCTGGAAAACAGGCATCTGTCAGCAGGCCTCTTCAAGAACATTTCAGCATCAAGAAATACGCTAGAAGAAAGTGGCTGAGGCGCGCAATCCTGCAACCCTGCGACATGCGGAAAAAAAAAACGCCAGATGCTGCAAAACAAGATGCGGAGAAAACAGACGAAGTTAGCGAGCTGGTAGGCGAATATGCAACAAAGGAAACGGAAACCTGCACACGCTCACTTAGAAATAGTCAGAGCAAAAAAGCAAGCGCAGCAACAGGCAGCACAGTGGTATTTTGAACGCTGGAAATAAAGTGAGAAGGCCGCTGAGCTCAAGCGCTATTTGGTGCGTCAAGCTACGAGAATGACTTGTGATTATAATTGTGGGTCTACTGTCGCGCTGTCACGCTATCGCGACACGAGGTAGTTGCACCACAGACCACAAGTCCACAACACCACATCCATCAGGATTCGAAGTCGGACGGTCCGATCGTTCGGTTGACGATCCGATCGACCGGTCGAAAATTTGTTTATGGGGGGTTGTTGTCTTCGAGATCGAAGATGGACAAGGTACTTGCGACACACTAGACACTTGCGACAAACTGCAGATCTTGTCTTCGGGTCGAATCCATTAAGCGAAGAAATCGTACGGTCCGATTGTTCGGTCGACGATTCGATCGGTCGGTCAAAAATTAGTTGATGTAGGATTGGAGTGTATTCAAGATCCTTGCACAAATACCACGGAAGGGCTCAATTAAGAGCTCAAAATATAGATATTCGTGTTAGGAATACACATATTTCAGTTTCGAACGTGGAAATTTTGTTTACTTGATGTATTTCAAGTAACAGTGCGTGGGGGTATGCATGCAGTTGAGCGTCCAGCGCTTCTTCTTCGCACCTAAGAGCGCGCTTTAACCTAAGCCATTGCAGAAGTGTCACGGTGTCACGAGCACTTTACGTTCGATCGGTCCGGTGACAAGTATCTCTCGTTGGATCGCATTCTGATTACTGAAATCTATATTTTAATCATTTATATTTTGCATGTCGATCGGATGTGGCTGTCGTGTGGTGTAATGGTGTTGGTCATGCGCATGCGATGGTCTGTCGCTGTCGTGTGCCCGCGCCCGTCCGGCTGTCGTGTGTCACATGCGCAGAAAAGTTATTCCCCAGAATGCAAAATGCCCGTATTCCCCGAGCGACTACTTTTCTATTCCCAAATCATTATATATCGGTTATGAAACCTAAGTTTGCCTTATTCGCAATTCATTTTCAGTTTGACGCGTTGAGCGGCGCACCTCCGAAAATCGTACATCGTTATGACTTCAGTGTTATCTTCAACACGCGTTTTGGGTTTGGGTTTGGGTTTGTATGTACCCAAACCCAAAACAGCCAAAGAGTTCCAGTCGTCATCGTGCGTTCTAAAGCACGAGACTGAACTGACATATTGCTGAGATACATATCTTGTGCTTCCCCGAAGTACAAGGCATGCGATAAGCTATGGGCCAAACCGAGGATGTATTTCTTTGGCAGATTTGCGGGTTTGGGTTTGAATGAACCCAAACCCAAAACAGTCAAAGAGTTCTAGAGGTTCCCGTGCGTTATAGCGCACGAGACTGAACATACATATTTTGGAGATACATATCTTGTGAGTACTCCTCCGAAGGGGACCTAGAAGGCAACGGAACCTCTCGAACTCTTTGGCTGTTTTGGGGTTGGATTCATTCAAACCCAAACCCAGCCATATATCTGCCAAAGAAATTATTCTTTCGTTTCGCTCACAGCTTATCTCATGCCTTGCACTTCAAGGAGGTAAGAGATGCATATCTTATCATCATTTATTCAAGGTATCGGGCTCCAGAACGCACAATAGCCTGAATGAATTGTTCATCGCGAAAATGAATTCGTTCATCTTGTTGGTGATTGATACATCAGCCGATCACCGGACCATTCACGCTGTATACGAGTAATTCCGGGGATATTTAGTTCATATATATGCACACCAATAAACATGATTGGGTCGGGCAGATTGCCTACTTTATCCAGGCTGTACACCGTGCTTGAAAACGTCTCCGACAGATGCTAGCTATGCACGTGTAGTTTGGGTATACTACAATATACACACACACGCGCGCGCACTGATGATATCGAACGCCGTAGACTTTTTGTCTAGGGATTTTAGGAGTCGATATGAACCGCTTATTGTCACCAGGGTCACCTGTCGAAAGTCGATTATGCATGCGATAAAAAATAATGCGTAGCGGTATTGTTGACACGCCGTGATAAGATGTTACAGCGGGTCAGTCCGCCTTTCACAGAATATACGGCACTTGGTGCTCAACTTAGCTGACCTCCGAAGCTCCGATATGATGCATATCGCGCGATATGTGGCACTGCACCGGTAGTGCTATTTCCCCATAGCACTAACTGCATTGGCTATCAGCGGCACACCTCTTAATGACCCCGAACTCAGAGGACATCGAAAATGGTTACACGTGCATTGGTTCCAACAGCTCTCGCTTCAGCATATTTGCGCCGTATCAATTGTGTGAATTTCCTGCGGCGCACGTCTTGGACCGGGACCATATAGAAGAGTAAGACGAACTGATAGGGGGAATTTGCGCAACGAAGATCGCCATTACGTTTTATGTGTGTTTATCTACGGCCACAGCGGATGCATGTGTAGTTGATGCACCCAGTGGTGGCGGCACAGGTGAGGCGCAAGGGGTGACTGGAGGCCGTCGCGGAGCAGGCGGCTCGAGAAGCGGTCGGTGGAGGTGAGCAGCCGAGTGCTGACACTTTTTGGTAAACACGGCATGTCCTGGCACGTATAATTACGTCGGAATACCAAAGGAACACAACAGCTAACCATACACAATTGCAGGAAGCTAGTCACTGTCCATTTTGGATCGAATGCAAGATAAAATTGCTATGTGTAAGTAAGAACATCAACACCAAGCTCTGAAGTTAAGCTATAACTCTAAATCATTTTCCCTGCATCTCGTTCACTATATCTTGGAGTATGCAATCATAGCATCTCTAGGCAAGATAGGTTTCCATCATTATGGCAACGATGAAGTCATGCAGTGACGAAGTGCGAAAATGCTAACCTCTTGCCCGAGAACGCACAACCGTCCACGCTAACTCTTACCAACGTATAGAACAAATCCAAGAGAAATGAGTTACACACTCATCAACCCACGACGCTGTCGTGCCTGCACAACCCCCCAAAATATTTGGTGTGATCCATAACGCTGCGCTCACTCTGGATCAACGCTGTTCAACACCACTGCCTCAAATTGGATGGCTAATGCAAATAACAGTCCCCCATGCTGGTCTACACACCATATGAGAGGGGTTTTCACATTTCGAGTCATGTCCCGATTTGCTCCCTCCCAAGACGGCCACGATCGCTTGGCAACATCACTGCTCATTAACAGGAACCCTGCTAATGAGCAAAGGCACTAGCCAAAGCTATCGAGCGTGGTAATTGCAAAGCATATCACGGAGCAGTGGCATCCTGCAGCTAGGGCGCAGTGCGCAGTGGTGTCAGCTGCATCCACTCCCCCGGGGACTTCAACCAGGCGTCCCCCCTCCAGCTACATACCATGCAGGCAGAGAGGGAATAGGGTAGTCCGTGCATGACCTGGTTGGCACTGGGGCTATCGTCCTGGTCCTGCTCCACGTCGCCGGCTTGGTTCTTGTTAGGGGAGCGGAAGCGGCTCTCCCGGCGCACCTTCCCCCCTTCAAACATCACGATGTACACCACCACCGCCTGCGGCATCCACCCCAAATGCCTCCATGCTTTGCAGCCATCCGTGCACGGGGGTATTGTGGTTACAGCAACGCGAAAAATCATCGGCATCAATTCATGCGGCACGCTCTACACAACATCAATTTAGCGTTCGCAACAGACTGCGAAACATTTGGCCGGCTCGGGCTCGCAGCTACTCGCGCCCAGGCCGCCAAGAAGAGACGTCCACACCAAGGCGTGGCTACAATGGAGACGCCTGCCCCAGTTCACGCCGGCGCCGACGCACCACGAAGGGGATCCAGCTACATATTCTCTTGAACCATTTGCGGTAGTTCCTCCTGAAAGGGGGCGGCTCAGACACTGCTCAGTCAGCCGCCATTCGCATCCCTCCCAGCGGCCACTGTATTTGTCTCACTGTATTTGTGTTTCTCACTGTATTTGAATTTCTCGCTGTATTTGTATTTCTCACTGTATTTGTATTTCTCGCTGTATTTGTATTTCTCGCTGTATTTGTGTTTCTCGCTGTATTTATTTCTCACTGTATTTGTATTTCTCACTGTATTTGTATTTCTCACTGTATTTGTATTTCTCACCGTACTTATATTTCTCACTGTGTTTGTATTACTCACTGTATTTGTATTTCTCGCTGTATTTGTATTTACTCTGTATTTGTATTCTCACTGTATTTGTATTTCTCACCGTACTTATATTTCTCACTGTATTTGTATTTCTCGCTGTATTTGTATTACTCACTCTATTTGTATTTCTCGCTGTATTTCTATTTCTCACTGTATTTCTATTTCTCGCTGTGTTTGCCGATGATTCACTTGGAGCTGAGGGCTCTATGTGCTCCGCAGTCCTCGCCCAGCGACAGCATCGCCAGTCCACCTATCACCATTCGCGGGAGAACTTTGCCTCCAGGGACCACCTCTCCCCTCGCCCCTCTCTTGCTGGGGCGCCAAACAGGTGCTAGGGGGATGCGCGCCGGCAGCGGAATCACGAGCGACGCGCGATTCCCGAGCATCCCGGAAGGCAAAACGTGCGCGAGGCGCGCCGACTTCCCAGGCAGGATCACGGGGGACCATGCCGCCTTCGGGCTCCTGGCCGCACCTCTGTGCAGTTTGCTGCCATTCCGATAAATGGGCATAGCCATGTGCTGTGGCCACCTCCCCCCTCCCCCTCCCAGACCAAACACAGCTTCGCATGAGCTGATCCCACAATTTTGTGGATTTAAGGAAAGCCCGCTGGAGGCACAAGTGAAGAGGGGCCCAATGTCCGGCATCAAATTTGTTCATCTGCCGAGCAGTCGTCATGCCTTGAGGCCACCTGGCGATACGCCTTGCTGGCACTCGGCCGCAGGAGAGCTTCTGCTGTGTCTCATACATCCCCTGTGTCTGCCCTGGCCCTGTGGAGGACATGCTCGGTACCCATTGCACCCTTGTATGAACCGCTAGTGTGCTGCAGAGCCTTTCTTTAAACTGGCAGTGTGCTGCAGAGCTCCAGTCTCAAACTGCCACGGGGGGGATAGGGGTAGGCACCTTCAGGGGCGAGCTCAAAAGAGGACGCCGCGGGGAACAGCCCTTGGAACAGTGCTTGGATCTCTTCCATCACCTGTGACCCGCGCATTGCAACTCAACGGCATGCCCCGCCGGCCAGCTTACGCCGCTCCTTGCTGCTTCGGACCCTTGCAAGGTACCCCGGTTGATACAAGCTTGAATCGATGTCGAAGTATGACATAGTCACGGCGCAGTCTCCCTGAAGTCCCCGACAAATGCCAGGTTGGGCTGAAGCAGACCTCGCGCTCGCCTGCGGCCTCGCACCAATGGTTTGTGGGCTGTGCTGGTTTCGCCCTCACCGGGAGGTCCAGAGGCAGCTTGTGCGCCACCCTCGGCATGCCTCGACTGCGTGTGACACCCTTGGCATGCTTCGAGGGCGTGTGACTACCCTCGGTATGCTTCGATTGCGTGTGACACCCTCGGCATGCTTCGAGGGCGTGTGACCACCCTCGGCATGCTTCGAGGGCGTGTGACCACCCTCGGCATGCTTCGACTGCGTTTGACACCCTTGGCATGCTTCGACTGCGTGTGACGCCCTTGGCATGCTTCGACTGCGTGTGACACCCTCGGCATGCTTCGACTGCGTGTGGCCACCTACCTGTGTATGATCCATGCCCTCCTCCAAGTTGTCGTTGAGACACACAAACTTGGTCGGGCGCTGGCGGATGTCTGCGATAGCAGGGCAAAATCCCCACATCCCCCCCCATCTGCGCCTCGCTTAGGGGTTCTTTGGCCTCCCCGCTGCCGGCGCCGGGCATCTCCCCACTATCTCCACATTGGGGGCGGTGGGCATGCTCCCACCACGTCTCCTTGAGGAACAGGACGGGCACGGGTGGGAGTGCACATTCAGAGGAGCTGAGACGGCGGGGGCGCAGCCTTACCCTCGAGCGTGTTCAGCACTGCAGTGCTATTATCCCTCAGCATGTGGAAGCCAACGTTCTTATCCACATCGCCCAGCTGCAGCGCGCCAAGCAACCAACCTCCTCCCTCCCTCTCAGCGCCACTCAACGCTAGTCGCCCTCCGTCCCCCTCAGCAACCCCACACTCTCAGCCCCTCTTTACCCCACTAGGGGCCCTATGTTCCATCGCAGCTTTCCCTGGCCTTTCTCAGCCGTGCGATCCGAGTCCCTCTTCAGCCTCTCCGGCCCCCCATTGGTGCCACTTGGCATCTCGCTGAGGATGAGGGAGTGACGCTGACCTCAAACTTGTACTTCTTCTCGACACTTAGGGTCTTCTCCACTTCTTGCATCAGATCTTCGCTATTCAGAAGGTACTGTGCCGCCCCTCCCGCACCCTATGCTGAAAGGCCCGACCTCCCCTGTCTGTGCTACCTAGCCCCCCCTCGTTCCTCAGTCCATCCCCAGCCGCCAGCAAGGGTATCAGGAGCCAACCCGGGATGTGGGTGGCGAGTGGGGTGCCAGCAGGATGCCAGGGTCGCGCGGGCATTGTCTCGCCATCTGCGCCCCGCACTCACACCCGGAGCGCCTAAACGGGGCGGGAGCGGGGGCAGAAAGCCGAGCCACCCGGGCTAGCAAATGGGAAGGAGGGAGGGGAGGCAAGAATGGGCACGCGGACCGGCAAGCGGTGGGCGAGGGGAGGGGGAAGTTTAGTCCCTTGGGGCGAGAGAGGGACAAGGCAACTCGCCCTGGGAGGTGAATTTGGGGGGAGGGCGGAAGAAAGGGTAGCCACCCTGAATGGGACCGCGCCGAGCTCGCCCCAACCGACGGGCTTGGCGGGATCCGGCTCACGGCCGAGCAGCTGCAGGTGGATGTTCACCACCTGCAGGCCAATCACAAACCGCCTCACGGAACTGTTGCGCTCCCCATTAGGCTGTTCCGTGTGGCCTCTACATGTTTGCTGTGCGGATATCCAACGGCCTGAGGACTCGATGCACGGGATGCAACGGCCTGAGGACTCGATGCACGGGATGTGGCATCGTTGCGAAGGTGCCATGCGGCACCGCATCAATCTCTCTCTCTCTCTCTTTGCTGCTGCAGAGCTCTGAGAGCAAACTCGCATGCGGTGCCAGAGTGCGCGTGGTGACAAGGCACGCAAAGGGGGAGCTGGAGTGCGCATCAATGTCGATCTGGAGCATCGCCACAACGTTTCCATTACCGGTCGCATCACGTACAACAACCACGCGGTCATGAGCCCTAACTGCTGTACCGCGCGGGCGTGGCGAGGAGTCGTGCCTTGCTGCGGGCCGTCTGACCCGACCCGAGCGATCCACGGTTCAGGAAACCTATCTTGGCTGCCACCCACCCAGGCCCCCAAACACCGCCGCTGTCAGAGCCACCAGATATGGGAGTGTGGGTTGATTATCTGACAATAAGACAGATGATTCCTACTGTCTTATAAGAACCGGGCTGATGGTACACGCTGATCTTCTGTGTAACATGTGCGTGGCAGCATACTTTTACTTCTACTGCATTCTTGTTCATACATCAGTATACATACGCACATTGTACCATGTCAGAATGCGTGACATCCCGGCGCGCGGTACGTGGTCGGCCTTGTAAATGGATGCACGTCGTCGTTGCGGGGTTGCTGCCCCGAATAATATAGGCGACAGTAGGGCTTGTGCAACGCTCTGGGTGCAGGCGATGTTTGTCCCACACCAGCGAACGAGGCCACGCGTGATCCCAGTACGGCCGCTTGTCACTCCCGGACCGTGGCGCAACTCCGGCTGGAGGGCGATACACGGCACAACAGGGAGGCTGCGGAGCGGCCCTGTCATAGGGTGTCAGTTGCCTCGGGAGAGGGGGGAATACGAAAAAAGGAACGTGCGTGACCAAACGTGAGGGGAGCGGATGCGGTTCGCACTGAGAAGGTTGTACAGCTCGACGTCGTCGAGGCGGTGGTCATGGTCCTTGTCCATCGAGCGCAGGAAGTCCTCCGGCGTGCCTCCTTTGCCCTGCCCCAAAACCCCTCTCCGCCCCCCGCGCCACGCTTGCTCAGGGGTTACCGCGCCCCTTCCATCCCGCCCTCGCATGCCAATATGCCTTGCCATCACCACGCGGAGGCAATGCTCGCATGGAGTACTGCGAGGCGCACCTCCTGCATGAGATAGTAGAAGTAGGAGAAGGCGTACTGCATGTCGTCGGACGCGCGGAAGCGATGCGAAGACGTCGCCTGCAGCCCGCTCCCCCCCCCTTGCCCTCGAGTCCCCCACATCGAGTGCGCCTGCGAGCCGCTGTTGCATCGGACGGCCCATCCTCTGCCAGCAGCCACGTGGCCTCCTCCCGCTCCCCTCTGCCTCCGCAATGCATGTGTGGCGGTGCTGCCTCAGCCAGCGGCGCATCTGATGCGGGGCTGCCTCGCGGCTATTAGCTCAGAGCGGCTGCGGTCACCGGGCCGCACAGCTGGGCCGAGATGACCGCAGCATCGAGTGTCCTCAGTGCTGCAACTGCCGAACTTCACATGCACCGAGTCCGATTCCTGGGCTAGAGGGCTGCGGGTTGTTGGGTATAGGGGCTGCTGGATGCGCACGTCATAGAGGTCGGGGTAGAGGGCTGCGGGTTGTTGGGTATAGGGGCTGCTGGATCGCACGTCATAGAGGGTCGGGGTAGAGGGCTGCGGGTTGTTGGGTATAGGGGCTGCTGGATGCGCACGTCATAGAGGTCGGGGTGAGGGCTGCGGGTTGTTGGGTATAGGGGCTGCTGGATGCGCACGTCATAGAGGTCGGGGTAGAGGCTGCGGGTTGTTGGGTATAGGGGCTGCTGGATGCGCACGTCATAGAGGGTCGGGGTAGAGGGCTGCGGGTTGTTGGGTATAGGGGCTGCTGGATGCGCACGTCATAGAGGTCGGGGTAGAGGGCTGCGGGTTGTTGGGTATAGGGGCTGCTGGATGCGCACGTCATAGAGGTCGGGGTAGAGGGCTGCGGGTTGTTGGGTATAGGGGCTGCTGGACGCGCGTCATAGAGGTCGGGGTAGGGGCTGCGGGTTGTTGGGTATAGGGAGCTGCTGGATGTGCAGAGGGCTGCGGGTTGTTGGGTATAGGGGCTGCTGGATGCGCACGTCATAGAGGTCGGGGTAGAGGGCTGCGGGTTGTTGGGTATAGGGGTTGCTGGATGCGCACGTCATAGAGGTCGGGGTAGATGCTCTGCAGCTCCTGCAGGATGTGGGTGTCCATGAAATGAGGCATGTGCGCGGGAACCTGCTCCGCCGCACCCCGCCCCCCCCTCCACCTAAGTAGGGAGAGATAGGTGTGCCTGGATGCCGGCACCTTCTCCACCTCCTTCTTGGTTCCAACGCGGGCGCAACGCTCACCCTCCGATTGTATCGCCGCACTCGGCATGGCAAGCACTCACAGACTTCACATTCGGTGAGGACAGCAGTGACGAGGCCGAGGCCCACACCGCCCCCAACTTGCTCCCTCTGCAATGGTTTGCCTGCAGCGTGCGCCGAGACTCGAGAGCCTTGGCTCGTCACTGTGGAGAGCGGGCTTCTTTCGGCACACTCTTGGGCAGGCTTCGCGCTCTTCTCACCACACGAGGTGTCAAATTGCTCCGCGCCCAAAACTGCTCTCAACTCTGCAGGCTTATTTGGGGCTTTGCAGCCTGTCCGTAATATGGCAGTCTCACGGCACTGACGGAGATGGGGCGATAGTGGACGGTGCCGTGGCAGGGTCTATGGCAGGTGCTGTGGTGAGTGTTGTGCTGGATTCTCTGGCGGTTGCGAGATAGTTGCAGTGATGGGCGCTGTGGCGGATGCTACACGTGCTCTAGCAGGTGCTATGGTGAGTGCTGTGGCGGGTGCTGGGACGGGTGCTGTGGCGGGTGCTAGGGCGGGTGCTGGGGCAGGTGCTGTGGCGGGTGCTGTGGTGAGTGCTGTGGCAGGTGCTGTAGCAGGTGCTGTGATTGGTGTTGGGGCGGGTGCTGTGGTGAGTGCTGTGGCGGGTGCTGGGGCAGGTGCTGAGGCGGGTGCTGGGGCAGATGCTGGGGCGGGTGCTGTGGCGGGTGCTGAGGCAGGTGCTGGGGCGGGTGCTGGGGCAGGTGCTGTGGCGGGTGCTGGGGCAGATGCTGGGGCGGGTGCTGTGGCGGGTGCTGTGATAGGTGTTATGGGGATCAGCTGATTGCAAGGCTAACCCTGTTGCTATCGTCAAGGGACAGGGGGGTGGTGAAGCAGAAGGCTGGTGTGAAAGATCTCCGAGCAGTCATCACACCTTCCGCGCTTTGCTCCCATAGCGCTCCGTGAACAGCTTATCCACGTGGCGGAGGGAGTTCCCAAAGGAGTCCAGCAGAAGGCTGCGGCGCCCGCCGCTCTGGAGAAGCTGCCGCCGGCTCACTGAGGCGCCCTCGTCCCCGATCTCGGCCGTGCGGCCGCCCCGTTGCACCAGGTCATGCGCGACGCTGCGCTTCCTCGCCAGCTCCTCCTTCTGCTTCTTCAGTGCCACCTTCCTCTCCTGCGCACACCCCCAGCCCGCCACCCTCAATTGTTGATGCGGAATTCGACATCTTTGTCCACATGCCTCAACGATTGCCCCCTTCACTCTTCCGTCTCCTCTCTCCCCCCCTCTCGGTCCCCCCATGCCGCTCCTTCCTGTGTGGTAAAGCGTGGCTTTCCCTGCTCCGCCAGTATGCGTCGCCGCGTCAAGTGTTGGACGGTGGAAAAGGATCTGAGCCCTCCCCCTTCTACAGGTATTGTTTTACTGCTGTGCCCAAATCATGGCCTGTCTGCATTATCAGTCGGGCCCCGAGCGCTGGACACCGCTGTCAGCCTCTGTCCAGGGGCAGACAAGCGTACCTCCACCATGCCTTTCCACGTGGCAGAGCTTGGCTTCGCCACAACCGCTGACTAAGCTACAAGGAAGGAGACTGAGTTGCGAGTAAGAGGGGCGCAGGTCTTCTGGGCTCAGCCCATTGGTCTTTTCTATCACTTGGCGGTCGAAAAGAATGCCCACTGTGTCAGTTTCTAACACTCGGCGGTCTAGAGAGCCCTCTCGATGCACTGCAGGCGACCAGGGCATTGCCATCAGCGCCGCTCTCTCAGTTGCGCTTTCCCCGATCGCAGCTTAACCAACCTCCTCCGTCCTCAGCTTAGCACAGCTGCCGTGTGGAAACACCCCTTCCCCCTATGCACGTCTCAGCGCCGGCAGCGGCTTGCCGCATGCCAAGGGGCGAAGCCCTCCGATCTGACGCACCTCGATTGCCCTCTTGCGCTCCAGCCTGGAGTTGCCTCCGGACTTCGGCCCGGCGGCGGTCACCTCCACGGAGCCGTCCCCAGCTGCCCCGCCTGCTGCTGCCCCTTCCGGCACTCCCTCTGCAGCCCCTGCAACGGCATCCTTGCTGGGCCCGTCGCCCTCGTCCACTGCGTCCCCATTCGCTGCATCCTTAGCTTCGTCCGCGCCCCTCTCGTCCCCATCACCCTCGCGCTCGCCCTCCATGGCCTCCTCGGGCGCGTCCTCCTTGTCCTCCGCGGCGTCACCCTCGCCCTCCATGGCCTCCTCGGGCGCGTCCTCCTTGTCCTCCGTGGCGTCACCCTCGCCCTCTGCGGGATCTGCCCCCGAGCCCCGCACCCCGGTGCACTGCTCTCTCCACCCTGCCGGCCCCTTGCCGCTTGCGCCTCCCACTCGTTCAAAGCCGCTCCGAAAGCTATTTCAGCGCGTGGCATGCTCCACTCTGAGGCGGCGCCATCAACCAGAGACTGGTGTGGCCTAGACTAAGCCCGCCTCACGGGTTCCAGGCTGTGGGAGGGCTTTCCCGGAGGGCCGAGGGGATGGTCCGCAGGAGAGGCCCCGCGCCCGGCAGCAGCACCGCTCGGGGTGATTGGTGCCCTCCCAGCCGGCCTCACAATTCGCTGCTCCGGCGGGATCACGTGCATCACCGCCGTCCACTTGACCGATACGGCCTCTATCGGATACACACCGCTGATTGCTGAGACGAGGGCATGCCGCACAGCCGGGAGCGCCTGCTTCACACTCGAGTAGGCCAGGCCATATTCGCAGACTGGCGACGCGCATCGCAGTGCGCAGGCGAACGCAGGCAGACTCTTCGGAAACTGCTCTCGCTTTCCGACAGGGCACAGATGTGCCGCTTCGAGGTCACGCTTGTGTATCTTTCGCGCACGTATGCTGGACGAGAATGCAAGCGGGTGGAAGTAGGGGTCGTACCTGCAGACTGTTTACCGGCCTCAAGCGCCGGGTCATCCGAGTCCGTGTAAAGAGCTGTAAACCGCGGCCCTCTCTCGCCACGTCAGAAGGCACGCCGGTGGTCTCCAGACCGAGAAGCGGGCAAACAAGCTCGCGGTGAAGCGCCGCCGGACGGGTGCGGGGAGGGGAATTGGGGTGGAGGGATTCTGCGTCCGCTCTCAGCACAAGCGAAGCTGTGGCGAGGCGATTAGGCAGTGCACGGGGCCGCGGGGCATACAGTCGAGGTACTGCTCCTCCTGCTCCTCCAGGGACAGCGCGCCCTCCGCGTCGCTCTCAGGGGAGTTGTTGTGCTTCCTGCATTCCACCACTCCCAGTGCTCAGGTGAGACCCCCCCTGCGAGGCACCCCCTGCAAGCGCAATGTGAGAGGCAATTCCGCGCTAGAGCTGTTTCACAACGGGTAAGTGGACAATGGAGCAGGAGGCGCGGCCTGCGGGGAGCGCGGAGTCCAGAGCGCAGCTGCGCGGTGGTGGCACAATGGCAGCGCAATGGCGGCGCAGCCAGGGCGCGGCATCGGGGAGGGCGCATCGAGGGGGGTGTTTGCTTGGGCACCTCAAGGGGAATATGAACCGCAACGGCCGCGGAGAGAAATCGGCTGCCCTGCCTCGCGCGCAGGCCTTAAGGCTTCGGGGGGTGCCCGGGATGAGGGGGTAGGAGGGGGGTACCACACAGGCCCTTCATATAGCGTGAGATTGAAGGAGTAGCTGACTTCGGTGCCATTCACACCACCTCCTTTCATGCTCACAGTCGTCGAGGACGGCAGCGGATGAGCTCGTTTGAACACGAGGGTTAGCATCTTCCTCACCACCAACAACCCCAAACTCAGCCGCCAGGAACCATGTCATCCGGTCATCGCCACTGAGTGCATCGGGCGCATGCACAGTCAGCTGCCAGGAAGCAGGTCATCCGGTCATCGCCACTGAGTGCACCGGGCGCATGCACAGTCAGCTGCCAGGAAGCAGGTCATCCGGTTATCGCCACTGAGTGCACCGGGCGCATGCACAGTCAGCTGCCAGGAAGCAGGTCATCCGGTCATCGCCACTGAGTGCATCAGGCGCATGCACAGTCAGCTGCCAGGAAGCAGGTCATCCGGTCATCGCCACTGAGTGCATCGGGCGCATGCACAGTCAGCTGCCAGGAAGCAGGCCATCTGGTCAGCGCCACTGACAGCGCTGGGTTATATGGAGCACGCGCCACAAGCGCCGAGTCTGCCGCCGCACCATATTCTTTTGCGACACACTGGCAGAAACAATCATCTCGGTGGTTGTGTGTGACGCGTCCGTCACAGTGCCTGCACACCCACATCCATCAACCCGGGAGGTAGTCAACTGTCTGCTCCTGCTCTCGAGCTCTCCCTTCCCAGGGTCGCCCACGTGGAGCAAGTCTGCTTCGTTTGCTCTCCCTTCCCAGGGTCGCCCACGTGGAGCAAGTCTGCTTCGTTTGCTCTCCCTTCCCGGGGTCGCCCACGTGGAGCAAGTCCGCTTCGTTTGCTCTCCAGTCCCCCCTCCCCCTCTTGCCCCCGCCCGCGACATGGAGCAATATTGGTTCTTTTGCACAAAAGCACATCAGAGGACGGGAAACTGCACGCCCGCACGCCGAGCGAGCGAGGAGCCCTGAGAGCAGCGGGACCCACCGCCAGGAAAGATGTCGCTCAGGTTGAAGTACGCAACGGGGTGCCCGCCATCCATTGTGATGTTCAGCGTGCTGTTATCCGCCTGCAGCAGGTAACCACGAGCAGTCGCGCTCAGAAGTGAGGCGTGAGCGTCCCCCAGGCGTGGCACTCCACCCGCATCCAGAGCCTGAGGCGAGCCCAGCTATCTTCAAGGCAAAAGCCCATACCCAGCCAGCATCAATTGCAGCATGGGCGAAGGCCAGGGGGCGGGGGCAGCTGGGAGAGAGCTGCAACTGACATATATATATATATATATATACTTCCTCAGAAAGTATATGTATATATAGATATAGATATATATGTTATAACATATATACTACTACTAGTATATATAGTGGGGCGAGATGGGGGAGGCGACAATCACCGCCCGGCAAGCGTGCGGACGACGGGGGGGGCAAGCCTGCCGCAGGGGTCTGTCACCACGCTGCTGCAGCATACAACAGTTGTGGCCCCCGCGCACTCCCACCCTCCAGGAGGGTCGTGGAGAAAACCATTTCGGTGCGACAGCTTCCCAGTGTTCAGCAATGGATGGTAACAAAAGCACCCCAAGGGCGCCGCGATGGCGCTCCCATGGCCGCAACCGGGAAAGATGTGCGCCCCCACAACGAAGCACCCGCGACGGTACTGCACCAATTCGTGACACAAATGTGAACTTCGCACCGCTTGTTTTACAGTTTCCATTGTTTGTCGCTCCAAAAAGCAGCACTTTACCAATCCAACCAGTAGATACGTTCATCGCAGTAAGATGTTCGATTTTACGGGTTGGATTTGCCAAATAACGCTTCACTGCAACATTGTATGTGACTTGGTGCAGCATCGCGCTTCGTTCTGTGTGGAGCGACAGCGTTCCCAGCGCATGGAGCCAAGGGAACGGCATCGCTTCACATTGGGGGCGCCATCGGTCCCATCCATCACTGGATACTGAGGGAGGATCGCGCACCAAAGTCTTCTCCGCGGCCCCCCTGCCTGGGCCTTGCGCGCCACGTGCTGTGGACACACAGGAAGGATACACCCCTGAGCAGATGGGCAGGGCAGCACCGGTGTATACAGATCGAACCCCTGCAACTCCTCATACATTTTTTCGACGCCGCAGTCGCCCGCGTCGAAGGCGCACTCTTTTACCTGCCAGGGCGCGCCACCCCCCGCACCTAGATGAACCAGAGCCGCACCCTAAGGCCGCATCACGCGCCAAGACAGCTAATGCGCCCCTCTCCAAAGGGAAGGCCTCGAGGCCCCCATCTCAATGATAGGGGAAGAGACCTTGACTCCCCCCTCAATGCTAAGGGTGGAGACCTCGGCCCCTCCCCTCACTGACAGGGAAGCAGAACTCGAAGTCCCCCCCCTCATTGATAGGGGAGGAGACCTTCAAGTCGCCCTTTGTCGCGATGGGAGACGACCTCGGAACCACCCCCTTGCCCCTAGGACTCGGCCTGGAAGCCCGAACAGTCCCCCATCGCCTGTAGGGTTTAGCGTTTCCCCCCTTCTGAAGACACCCGCAGCCTGCGAGGAGACAGGGGAGCCGTACGTTACATCGCTGATCGCAGAATCGGTCAGCGAGCCAGCTGTAAGGACACTGCAGAGCGCACTCGCGGTCGTTGGGGGCGCGCTCCATGTTGTACAAGCCGCTGCCGAGCCCCGCACCGCTCCCTCCCCCGACCGCGTCAGCGCTAATCACGGCCGCCATTTGTGAACGCTCTTATTCATGCATCCCGTCGTCGTTTCCGACAATGCCATTCCGAAGTCTGTTGCATTTCAGTATCAGAGCTCAATTACACCAGGCAGATTCCCTTCGATGTTGGCATGCGCATCCATCTTTCCATCACATGCTGCCCATTCGGAAAGACGCAGCCAGGCCAATCCCTGTCCTCCAAACCACATCCGGCATGATCCGTGCACGCCTCCTGACCATTCAACGCTGCCCAATTTCAGCCCCACTCGAGGCCAGCCGGTAAGCAGGTGGCCCGGCGCTCTGCTCAGTCCCTCGAGTCCTGTGACCTCGGAGGCCCAGCACTGGTACTGTGCGGGATGCCCTGCCATGATGCGGGTGGGTGACAAACCCCGAGCTGCTGCCGGAACTGTAACCAGTGGTGCTGACGTTGACGCAGTCGCCTTCATCGAAGTTGCACTCCGCAACGTTACACGCCTGCGGTGCGGGCAGCGCAACAGAACCCGCCATGTCAAAACCACATCCCCAGCCTTCGCCTCGCCCCGCGTGCAAGAAGGCAGGCGCGCGGGCATGCACTACACGCAGGATTGACAGCGCTTTCACGCATCGCGTCCCGTAGCCCATATTTCGCAATCCCAGTATCCACCGTATTGCCAGGAGTTTCCTAATATCTTCAGGTGTCACTACAGAGGGAGGTATGCGCGGAGGGAGGCGAACCCGATCGCAGTATCCATCGTGCAGCCAGGAGGCAGCGCAGCCTTCATTGCAGCCAGGCACGTCCCAGGTCAGGAACACCTGCCATCCCCCGTCGCGTCCCCGCCATGTGTGCCGCGCTCCGTGGTAGCGCCTTGCTCCCTCGAGGCCCTCGGAGGAGCCTCGTGACGCCACATTCTTCCGACGGCAGGGGCACATGTCGGACTCGGTATGCCACACACCGCGGCGCGCGTCACACTAGATGACAAGCAGAATTCCAGATCATCCAGGAAGTGTTTGGGGGAAGAATTTCTGTTCCTGCGGAATTTTGTTTTTGAGACTGGTCGAAGAGACTTCATGTAGTTTGAAAACAAATAACTGGCCACAACGACGGAGGCGCGCTAGCTTGAAATGGCGAGGTCGACACTTCCAAGCCAGTTTGGCGGAGTGAGCTTCTTGGCCCTTGTGCGCCTCCCTGAGCCGCGAGGTTCAGTGCAGAACCCCGTGATGCAACTGGCTCGGGATTGACACAAGTGCTACCGATTGAAACCTTCATTTCAACAATTGAAATATCGAAAATGAATACAAAGGAAGATGATCCGTCACTCCCTGCGGTTTGCTGGAACTGGGAGTTAGGAACGCTGCTCAGGACATGACAGCCAGGGTTCCTCACTCTTCCAGCACTCAGCTCTACGGTTCCAACACTCGAAAAGGTCTCAAAACAATTAAAAAAACCGAATATTGGAGGGACCTTCGAGAAGTAAATCGAAGCAACGAAGGCCGATACCAACTCCGTGCGGAGAGGTGGATCTGCTCACGAGGCAGATACATGACGAGGCCGCGCATGCGGACTGGTATTGGCACAGAGTGCTGTTCCAGTTGATACAGTTGACCCGTTTGCTATAGATGCTTGTTATGAAAAGGTGAGCACCAACTCCTGGTGCCTCTGATGGCGATCCAACGACGAGTTTTGTTTTGAGAGACAGCTGTTTTGGGGGGTGAGGTGTTCACTACAACCACGCTGTCTCCCCTCAGAGACCTCCCAAGGTTCGCCCCTCTGTCTGGGAACAGGCCGGGCAAGGTGGACACAACCTGTGCAATTTTGAGGGTTTAGGGTTGTGGGGATCACGCAGTCATCCCTGACCCCTCCACCGTACCTTCTGGCCCGCGGAGAGCGTGGTCCTGCAGTCCAGGCAACCCACCCCCACCCCAACGCCCCTCCACCCCAACCACATCCTCCCCCGCTACATAAGTTAAGCCCCGTCCATCCTATCTCTTGCGGCACGCAACCCACCGTAGCAGCAGCAGCAGCAGCAACAGCAGCAGCAGCAGCAGCAGCAACAGCAGCAGCAGCAGCAACAGCAGCAGCAGCAGCAGCAGCAGCAACAGCAGCAGCAGCAACAGGCCACAGGGCTTCTGAACCGCCGGCCACCACGGCCAGGTCCGAGTGCGGAACTCATGCCAAACATGCCCTGTACCTCCTGAGCTTAGGCGGCTCGGCGATCGGAGGCCCGGCGGACCAGGCCTGCAAGTGGCACACCTCAAGAAGCTGTCACACAGGAGCTCTGCTTACTTCCAAACTCCATGCTAGAAACAAGGTTGTAGCCACATGCCTCCGAGAAGATCCCCCCCGATGCGAGTCTACGTGTTCGCCCAAAGGAAAGAGCCGTTTTTGCATCGCCATCAGGCCCGCATGCTCGAGGGACGATGTGCACAAAGGGCGAGTGGGAAAAGAGCGCTTTGGGGAGGGGGAGGAAGCAGCACCAGTCGTCCGGCCACACTGGTTGGCCGAAGAACACGTCATCGTTGAGGTAGATGAACTGATGGGAGAGCCCAGGTATGCGGTGCAGGTGCGCTTCAATGGCAGGGGAGCTGAAGGTGGGCAGGTGGCTGCGGTTTGGGAAGATCATCGAGTGCGGCACCACAGTGATTTTCGGGTGTTCCACATTTAGCCAAGTGGGAACTTGACCTGCATCCACGACCACGTCATAATTTACGCGAGTCCAAATTGCACTGATGCTGACGTTGCACTGATGCTGACGCGGCATGCTCGAGTTGCCGCATCATCATTGCTGTTGCAGCAAACTGGGATGCCTGAGCTGATCGCTGCTGTTGCGGCCAGCAGCCGATGCTCGAGCTGCAGCATCACCACCGTTGATGTTACAACTCGGTGGAACCCGCTGGACACCACGCTGCACGCACTGCGTCATAAGTGAGGCAGTTTCAAGTGGTCCGCCTCAACTGTGGTGTCTTCTGGGACGGGGAGCAACAATAGGGTCAACTTCAGAGTCGGCAGGGGGTACCATTGGTGACGAGATAGATGTGACGGAACCACGGCAGATTCATCTCGACAGATCGGAGTGAATAGCGAAGCTCGTCGTTGTCTCGGTAGCGGCTCGCAGATGCAATCTCCTCAACCTCCTTGTCAATGCTGTCAACCACATCTCCCACCGACCCAGGCATCCGCCACAGCAACCACATCCCGAGCACCCATCTCATCACCGACATCTCAAGAAACCACCTCATCAACCACAGCCCGGGCACCCACCACAACACCCACTTCCCAGGCACTCACCACGTCGCCCACAGCCAGGGCACCCACCACAACACCTACAGCCGGCTCAGGACCAGGCGCACTTCACCAGGCCGCGGCGCCCACAAGCTCACCGGCCGCCCCCCTTGTGATCTAGGGGAGGCCCCTTGAGCGCCCAACCGCCCTCAAAACGCCGTCAAAGGACGCAGGCAGCCAATCTCGAGTGGCTCGTCAAGAGCCGGACAGAGCTGTGAGGGCGGTGGAGATGGAAGCTTACGAATCTTCGGGCGAAGTGGCGTTTGTGGTAGTGTTTGCAGTGGCGTTGGAGTTGGCATCAGGTGCGGCATGGGGAGATCGGGAATCCAGGAGAAGCCTTTTGTAGTGCAGCATGTCGCGCAGAAATACTGGATCCGATCCATTTACCCACGTGTACACCAGATCGATTTCGGGCGCGCAAACTCGGCCTTCCCCCTGCAGGACACAGGACAACTCCCCCCTCACCCGCCGAGTTCCCCCTGCAGGACACAGGACGACTCCCCCATCACCCGCCGAGTCCCCCCTGCCTCCAGACTCCTTCCCGGGACCCCGCTCATCCTGGGGGGCTTGCATCAACGCATTTAGCAGGCTTTCGAAATACTCGCCTTGTGATCGCAGTGGCAGTCACCCTCGAAGTAGTACAGCACCTGCGCGCGCGCCCACGGGCTGCCGTCCGTCAGAGCCACCGACCGACTACCACTTCTGTGCGAGGTCTGAGAAAACGGACAAGCAGCACTTGGCGTGAGTGAAAGGGGAAACTTGAACTGCCAGGTCAGCGTCTACAACGCTGCCCCTGGAAGCTCCCTTGTCGGGGCGGTACCCCGAAGTACCATACGCCAGACGCGAGGTCCCTTGTTGCGGCGGCACCCAGGAGGTCCCTCGAGGCTTGCCCCCCGAGCAACACGTGTCACGAGCTCCTTTGGCGGGGCCGCCCTAGGGAGGTATATTTATCATTTGCGAGCTTACGTGTCAGTGCCGCCCGCCCTCAGGAGTAACGCATATCACGAGCACGCTCCTTTTGCCGGGGCCGCCCCCCGGAGTGCCACGTGCCACCCGAGAGCTCCCGTGTTGGGGCTTTCCCCGAAGTGACACGTGTCATAGCGAGATCCAGCATGGGAGGCGGCCGCAGGAGTGCAACATGCCACCGCAAGCTCCCAAGTCAGAGCCGTCCCAAAAAGCCCCGCGCACGGTGCGAAAGCAGACGACGAGATCGCCGACCAAGAAGAGGTCATCCTGTGACATAGATATGCAGGCGCTGCTCACACACAGGACACTTTGCGAATGATTGGCAAAGCTGCACATACGTCAAGCGACAAACATAAAAAAGAGGACATCTTTGAGCTTATCGAGTGGAGGCAGGCACAGTGAGATGGCGGGTCAGCTTAAGAGCGGCGCACCGAAGGCATAATATTGAGGACGCTGGTCAAAGCCCATACCGCACACATAAGGAGGGCAATTGCGCCGAATCGGTCATTCCACAAGCTGAAAAATTTCTTGTGGAGACGCTTTATCAGCTTCGGCCGAGAAGAAGACTTGCGGGGCAAATTCGTTGTGTGCATACTTGCAAGGAGGCACTGGTCCAAAACACAATAACGCAAAACTTAGCACCGCCTTCAACTTATTTAGCCCGCTTGATAAATAAGGACCTGACGTCTTAGAAGCCGAGATCTAATCGACTCAGAGATAGACCGTTTAATATCAGATCGTGCTGACAGTGAGATGGCAACACAAGATGAGTATCTCTAAACCTGTACCAGGACCGGGCTCAGGCGGCAGTGAGTTCGAATAAAAGTACTTGTAAGACTACTTCGTAGCGAAGAATAGCAAAGGGACAGACTTGGAAAGATTTGCGAACGAAAAGTGCCTCCATATACACAGTAACGATCGCACAAGCACCACTGCATCACATTCTTTACACATAGTTGAATAAGACCCGGTAACCGGTTATTCAGATTGAATTTCCCAGACGAATAGAGAGAAACACGTACCGCTCGCTTGAGCTTTCCCTCGCCTACGGATCTTAGCACTTAAACTAGACTGATTCGTTATTGTATCACGTCGGGTTCCTGTAGCACATCATTCGACTCCACGGTTGCACATATTTCCTTTTTCACTCCACCGCACGCACTTGACTGAATCGTCTATCGTGAATGCACAATCGAATGACAATCGAATGCCGATTGCTCTTTCGTCTTTGCCGATGCTCATGCTCGATGCTGTTACAAAAGACTAGAGTGGACACAGTACTCCGTGACTGTAGCGTGTAGGCTGAACTGTATCATCAATCGTGCTCGTCCAATCGCGAATTGGTCATCTCGATCTGTTATAAGTTCACAGTTGTCGTTGTGCGACACACGTACCCTGCGGTGTCACCCCCTAGCTACCCTATCTCGTATCTGTATCTACCCCCTGGCGTTGTTTTTAGAAAAAAAATAGATCTCGGGCATCGGGGGGGGGATAAACCCCCATTTCTGTTTTGGACCTTAATAAAATAATTGTGAAATATTGTTATATATTGGACTAAATAAATCCCCCCATTTCCCTCTTGCGTCCCTTCCATATTTATATTGTTTATGAATTCAGGGTTTAGGGTTATGGTACAGTGGATCCCGATGTGTTCGGACCTAACCGAACCCCTTAAATCGAAAATCGGAAAATCGAACTTGATCGTTACTATATTTAGTGTTACTAAATGTGTGATTACTATAATTAGGATTAATAAATTTGTCACGTCTGATAATGTTATTACTAATTTTGGTGTTATTATTTTTAGTAATACGTCCAACCAATATATTTTAAGTTCTACTATATGGCCGCTTACGGCATCAGCTACGGGTATCTCCACGACTGTCGGAAACGCGTGCTCGAGGGCCGACACACGTTTGTTCATGGATTGACGTACGAGGAGGACAACCGCAAGATTTCCCTGAAACGCGAGTCGGTCGTTGCATGGCTCAAGAAATACGCCGACGAATACGGACAACCCCAACCTGACAAAGCCGAGAAGCACCTTTCGGATGGATTGACCATCGAAGAGCTGTGGGACGAGTACATCGAGGGCTTGCGTGAGAATGAGGAGAGCAAAAAATGCTCTCTCAGTTACTTCTACAAAATATTTGACGAAGATTGCAGCGAGTGGCTCAAGATTCCATCGGTGAAGTGGAAGCGTGGTGGGCCCATAACCTGCGAGGAAGACAGATACGCTGTCCGGCTAAGCTCGCTCGGAAACCAAACTGATCATCTCTATAACTTGTGTCTGGCCGGAGCTTTATGCTCTCGGAAACCCAGACAGTAAACAATGACTGTACTACTGTACTGTACTACTGTACAGTACAGTGCTAGGATGTCACGGACACGAAACGGAAGCAGGGTCAGGCTAGGGGCTAGTCAGAGCCCATAATAACTAAGCCTAAACCCGAAGTCCAGCACCGATTTTTTCAGTGCGATGTTTGCGCGTCCTTCAAGTTGTTGAAGGAAGGCCTGACTAAATCTCAAAAAGGTGAATATTCTTGAATAGCTTTGTGATGTGTTTATATGCTTATGTAATTTGTTCACTGACCCGAATTTGTGTACCTTGCACAGCGCAATACAGCGGGCCTCTCAACAAACATCTGGCAATCGCACGAGCGGAGCGCCAGAAGTTCTACAAACATGGGCGTAAAGCGAATATGACCGAGAGCATTGCCATGTCACGGGGAGCCCAATCTTCCCCCCCCACTGTAAGGGGGGGACGGTGGGTCACCCGGCGTTCACCCCTCGACCCGTGTTGTCACCAGTCACCGTGTCACCGCTCACTAACTCAATAAAACACTCTGCTCCGTATTTTATCTCATCTTAGCACACAGTTGTCAGGGTTATGACCGATGACACATGTGTCATACATGTCATACATGTCATACATGTCATACCATGTCATGTCATGTCGAGTCATGTCGAGTCATGTCGAGTCATGTCATATATTATAATGACAGACAGTCGTCAGTACGGTCGACTATGACTGTACATGTCATCGAGATGATAAGTCACATCATCTGTCATCTATTCAAGGAAAGATTTGAATGACACCTGTCATCGAGAGGCCGTAAGTCGGACTCGAAGATGGCGAAGCAAGATACCTTCTTGAAGTACCGAACGGTTCGGAGAAGAAATCATCTTCGCTTCTAGCATGTGCGGAACAAGCATGCGGGTATCATATGGTGAACGCATCATTCGTTCTGCCGATACCAGTCGCGTTCAACCAATGCCTCGGGTTCACAACCCAATAGCGGCACCATCTGTGAGATGGGAGGCATTCGGTATAGATGAGCTAGCGTTGTGCTAGAGCAGTATCTTCTGTCGAAGTCTGCACTCATCACCCGCTAATAAGTTGTGCGTGTGTTTACTGTTCAATAAACACTTGCACTATCTATTGTATCATATGTTTCTGAAGGCTCGCGATAGCAGCCGTATCATTGGTATTCTAATCGTTAAGGCGAGAAACGAGAACTCAAGTGTGAGTGCAGCGCGTAGATATCAATAATTTTGTGTTTACAGGTTGCGGAGCGCAAAGCATATCTGGCGACGCAATCGAATAAGCACGGATATTGATATACTGCATATATACTGATCGCTGCAAAAGCGAAGAGAGTGCGCGAGGATAATCGTCGCATTCGCAGAATCGTATACAACAGCTGAGCGTCGTATACACTGCGCATCAAGGTGTGCATGCGGCATATAAATGCTCCGTGATCACATATGCGCACAAAAGCGATTCGCAGCTGTAAGAAAAGTATGCGCGGCAATCATATGTGCGCGCAAAAGCGATTCGCAGCGAGAAGTATGCGCGGCGATCATATATACGCGCAGGAATTACTGGAATATCCTAGTTCACTAGATATCAGAAACTCCCGAACTGTGTGGATAAACTCTTAAGATAAATAAACCCTAAGCTAGATATACCCGGAACGGTCTCGGACGGTTTCGGAGTCTAGCCTACCTGTGACACAGCGTGTGTCACAGCACGAACCTATAGATCAGTCAGCGGTCCAGTGTTGGTCCTAGGAGTCTGTCATAGGGGCCTGACCGGGACTCCCAGTCAGGGCTGCCTATACAGATTTCAGCACACCACCCCAGCACTGTGGGTGGTGACTGTCTAGGAGAGTCAGATAATGTAAGATAAGTTAGGGCAGGAGCCAGGTTGACAGACCTAACCGCTAATCCAACTGTGCAATTCTGAAACACAAATTGGAAACCCTCTAGCTAGCACAGGTGCAGAAACCTACGGGCATTGTGCACCCGCTAAACAACTGAAAGGCACCGAGCTAGCAAGCCAGAATGTAACTCGTAGATGTCAAAAGCAAAACATAAACCAGAAAAGTTGTTGAAGTCACCGGAGTTCCGCACACCACCATGTCGGTGTGCATCCAGAGTGAACAAGAAGTCAATCGACAGCACCAAAGTAGCCAGCTGTGGTCTCAATCAAGTCGGACTCGAAGGGAGGGTTCCCGAAAGGACCTCTCTCATGTAGAGCCACACCGTAGAAGAAGGCCATGTCGAAGCTCAAATCTGCCTGAGCAAGATCTCGAAAGATGTCAGGGGGCTCAGGCGGCTCAAGCGGTGGCACATTGTCAGCCACAAAGAAACCCTGAGCCGGGATCACGGATTCAACAAATTCATTCGTGGAGAAAATTGACGGAGTCTCCCAATCGAGATCACCACCAGGCGAAGGCAATCCCGCAGCCGACTGAGCATCGGGCACAGCTGCCACCCCCATGATCGAGATGCAAAGAACGAGGGAAAGGAGGAAAGGAATGCCCCACGGCCCAACCGTGGCAGGAAAGCCCCAGGGCGGCTTCCCACAACCGTAGGTCCCTCTGCTCGTCCACGGGCGGCCCGGAAGCATGATTGGCCGACGGAGGCGAACCCCGCGGCTTCAGCCGGAAGCTGCCGTCGGCAAAGTCCTCGTAGTCGTCGGTGTCGTAGCCGGTGAGGTCAACCGGCGCGATGGCGGCGTGGTTGACAGTCTGAACGAACCCAGGGAACTCACCGTCCGTCGTGGCAGTCACCCGCGCCGATTGAAGCGGCACAGGCTTCACATCCTCCTCCTGCGAGACAGGTATAGCAGGGGCCGGCACGGCGGATGCCGATGCCGCCGCACCACCTGCCGGAACCTGCTCCTCCGGCATGTTCCCCGCTGCCGCGGGGCCGCACACCAGAGCCGATGCATGCGGCTCGAGAACCGCCGGTGGTGGGAAGGATGCGTGGGTGTAGTGCACCTTGCAGTTTGCCGCGGCATGGACCTCCGCGGCGAGATCGTCCAGCCGCTGATGAATGTCGTCACCTGCGGGCCCGTCCGCAGGCTGCTGCGGCTCTACCGTGAAGCCGTAGGCGGACACGTCGATCCCGCCCACGGCACCCGCACAGAGTACCGCAGGCGGCCCGTACGTAGATGCCGCAGTGGCAAAAGCCTCGGCCCCATCATCCGCCGCCTGCTGGAACAGGGCACACATGGCCAATGCACGCACTCCCTCCGCGTCCTCCTCGTCGATGGGCATGCAGAATGCCGCGGCCGAGTGCGGGGGATGCTGACGCCCGCCCAACGGACAGTCGCGGTAGAAATGGTACTGCTCACCTTTCCCCGCCTTCTTGCATTTCCCGCAAAAAGGCTTCGCCCTCTGATCGTCTCGGTCAAAACCGACCGGAGGCAACGGGTGCGTGCCGACACGGAACCCCCGCTGCGTACCGCGCTGCTGCTGCTGCCGCTGCTGCCGCTGCGGCTGCTGTCGCTGCTGCTGCGCCGGTGGCGCATCCGTCCCGCGCTGTTGCCGCAGCAAATCCTGGAGCTCGTTGATCTTGTTGAGGAGGGCGCCGTACTCGGTGCTGGAGAGCTGCGCGGAGATGCCGCTCTTGCCCGAGACTGTCTTCCCCGCCCCCGTCTGCGCCCAAGCCTGATATATCTCCACCACAAGGGAGCGGAGAGACGCCAAGGATACGTGCGCGAGATCGGCCGCGAGAGGGTACCGCACCTTGACCGCGGTGTAAAACACCGGGTCCAGCCGGTTGTACAGGGAGAGCTTCCTGGTCTCCTCGGTGGGTGTCCAGTCCGTAGCTTTGTTATCCCGCACCAGACGCTGTTCCCGAGCCAAGATGGGCTGCGGGTCAGTGTCTGCGGGATAACGCAACGCGGCGTGCTCCTCCTGGTGCGACTCACGTAGCGCCACCGGTACGCAGCCCTTGATGATGTCCACAAGAGCTCGCCGTCCATCACGGTCAGATGAGGCGTCGGTGCCAGTCAGCCAGACGTAGGCGTTGCTGTGCTTCTCGACAACCAGAGCCAGAACGTCGTAGAGCAAGCCGTTGACCTTGGTCACCACACGAGCCAGAGGGTCGTCGAGGTCAAAAGATGCCAGCTCCAGCCCAGCTGAATGAAACTCCGTACGCAGCTGCACCACCAGCTCGGAGAGGAGGCCAGCGTCGTCCGTACCGCGGAAATGGTGCTTTTTGTCACCAAGGACATCCTCGCGGATACCCTTGGCCCACTGGCGGTGTAGACGCGTTTTGTAGACGTCGTCAACCAGCTTGCTCTGCTCCTGCAAGTACTTCCTGGTCGCCACGTCTGCATCTTCGTTGGAATTCGGAGCGGGGGTCGGAACAGTTGGCGTACGCACCGTCGGACTGTTCCGAACTCCGTCTAATAGCCTCAGCGAGGCGTCGATGTCACTGTCCCTGTCCAGGGACTTCTTCGCTCGGGTTAACATACCCATTCTCTGAAAAGCCAGAGGGGAGGTGGTACGCAGTCGCGCGGTTGGGTGTGGTAGCGGAAAGATGGTAATGGTCAGCAGCGGAGAGGAGCTAAGAGAGTGTGGCGGCGAGGGGCACTCGAAGATGTCGTCGAAGTCGAAGGTGTCGCGAACACCAGCCCAGAAAACAGTAACCAGCAGGGCCAGTGCCGGTGCAAAACTGGATCCGAACATTGCTAAGACTAGTCCGTAACGAGGCGCGGTCCCCATGGCCGCCACTCCCAGTCGCTTACCGCAAACAACTCACACCATAATTCCTAGTCGCACCCAAACGCGCATGCGCGCACCACCTCTCCAAGCGGCCGTTTAGCCAATCATGGCCAAATCAGCAAGTGGAATAAAAGCGTGGATGGGGCCACGACCTACTGGAATATCCTAGTTCACTAGATATCAGAAACTCCCGAACTGTGTGGATAAACTCTTAAGATAAATAAACCCTAAGCTAGATATACCCGGAACGGTCTCGGACGGTTTCGGAGTCTAGCCTACCTGTGACACAACGTGTGTCACGGCACGAACCTATAGATCAGTCATCAGTCCAGTGTTGGTCCTAGGAGTCTGTCATAGGGGCCTGACCGGGACTCCCAGTCAGGGCTGCCTATACAGATTTCAGCAGGAATGATTTGCAGCTGTAAGATTTACGCAGCATGAGATGCGGGCACGGAAAACATCAGCGGAATCATGATCCGCGCGCAAGTTAGCACTCGTATCATGTGCTAAGTATATGGCGACAATATGTGCTCTTCATCAACAGCGCGCGCGATTGCATTAAATCACTTGCAGCGCACGATAATCATCTTGCAGTTTTATGATAACAATGTCAATATAGTTGCGATAATCATCTGCGCATTATGTGCGCGCGTCGCAATATCCTCTGCAAAATACGTGTATACTCGCAGGGATACTCATGAATGGACGCATGATGACCATATTGCAGCATGCCACACAATACTTTGATGACTGCTGAGATATTGCAAATTATTCACTGTCAGAATTTGTATACTTACTTGCAATCAAGAGTTTGAACTGCATGAATGCTGTATACATCTACATGACATATCATGAATACTTAGCAGCAATATAGTAATGTGTGCAAGATATGTGTGTGCGGAGATTGCAATGATTGCAGCACACACACACACACACACACATGCACAAATACTTCATTTGCAGTATACACCAACCTGCAATATATAATGAGTGCATGCAGCATATATGCATTACACCACATATACATTATATATTGAGTGACTGCAACATTGTTAATTGTGCATGCATCACCAATACAGCTTGACCACGCTATCAGCTGTAATACATATTACTAGTTTGATCGCGATAACAACTGGAATAGTATCACAATACATAGTACATTGCACAAGGCATATTGCAGTGCATGTTAGCTATATTGGAATCATGTCAGTGTAAGGTGCCTGAAGGTAATCTCAACACCATAATTAGCTCGTCATGCTCCGACGTAGGATTTGGGAAGAGCATGAACGTTCTATGGTGGATTACTGGACGGAATGCTCACCGGAACTGCATGTAAAATAAATCAAGCAACTCATTATTGTAAATGAGAGTATACCGGATTACAATAAATACTAAATCTGATATATATATCATGTTGGATTATTAGTACTTGGTATACAAAATCATCCTGCATGATGGATTATCTTGGTACATTGTAATACCATTGTATACAAGTGTGTAGTAAAGTTCCACACACACACACTTACATGTACTTATCAGAAAGTACCTGCACAATGCACACACCACTGGCATTATTATGTATGATGACATTCACTGACTCGGTAAGTGAAATGGTCAACTATAATGTCCACTATGTGCATGATAATATAGATACCATTCCACAAACACATGTGCGTGTGGAATGTCAGAGATGGCGATAGATATGGGAGCAGGATAAAACAACATGTTGTAGGGCTGGATGGAGATATCTCCAGACCCGAAGGCAGCATACTGTGCTCATTATAACAGCTGGTAACTGTTGAGCACAGTCCATCCACTCTCACATATCGCTGGAGCAACAACAACCACTATACTGCATTCTGACAAATGACTCAGTATTGATCAGCACAAAAGCATGTACCTAACCAGATCAGTACATACATATATTGAGCTGACATAGGTTGTTGTGGACACACACACACATATATATATGTGTTGTGCTAAACTGCTTTGATTATAATCAAGCTATGTCCAGATATGCTTGAAATTTAGAGATATCATTTTGATATACTCTTAGAGCACAGTCATATGCTCAAACATATCATAGGTTGATAAGTTATCACTAAAGTGGATAATCCGCTTATAGTTGGTATACCTAAATATCATCAGGGAGTACATTTACTTCCATGGGTTTCAAATCAGTAAAACCCACAGATATGATCAACCACAGATGTTGACATACAGGAATATTCACTTTTATGCCATGAAAATCCTCATGTGCAAAAGTGAAATGAGTTGCAGTACTTCTGTACTTTGCAGCTCACACACACACACAGATATATTACTATGGAAAACAATAAATAAGCCGAAATACGGCCAAAATGGGTGAAATTCGTTTGCGATAGATTTGAAAATTGAAAATTCGACCCTATTTTATTTGATATTAAGATTTTATACCTATTAAGGTATCAGAAAATCATGACGTCCATAGTCATATCTCGTGTAACACCCTAGATAGCAGGTGTGGAATATGTAGGGGTGTACATTTTGGCTGTAACGAAATGCGTGAAAAGTTCACACGTTTAATTTCAAAATGAAAAAATCGGGTTGATTTTTTTTTGCTGATCTGATTATTCAGCTATCAACAAATATTCCCTGATTTATGCAGCACTTGTAACACCCTGTAACACCCTAAAATTACATGTGTGTGTCAGGGGTGTAACATACCTCCTGAAAACCACGTAACATTCAGTGTGATATTAAATGCAGTTTTGCTTAAAAATGTTTGCAAAATATTTATACTGCTTTAATTTTACCTATTTAAGGGTTACTGATACCAAGTAACACCCTAAACACACTGTTGGGAATATAGGCCACTGTAACGTAACATGCCCTAAATGCCACTAAAATATTGGATAAACCGTCGTGTTTGGCATAAATATATCATGCTGTAATCAGCACAGATATGATAATATTTCGGGCAACAACCCAAGAACTGTTGGGCAACAACCCTAAAACTGTATAAGCTGCTTCCTACAAGGACTGCAAGCTATAAGCTATAAACTGTAAGCTATAAGCTAAGGTATATAAGCAACTGACCTGCCTATATGTTCACACTTCCTCAAGGAGGGAAGAAGGTGGATAGGAGCACACACATATCCATTTTATATTCCGATCTGGTGATTTCTGATGGATTGCTTTTGATAAAATCACTGCATCCACAAGTAACGTTGAAATCTGTACAACGTTAAAATCCACCATCACTAACAAAGTGTAAACTCGGATGGGAAATTATATCCCAATGACTATAAGTTGACTCTTGCTCAGCATTTGCATCCTCGAGTAAGTTTGGAATGCTGAACTATATACATAACATATAACCTGATACCATGCTTAATTGCATATCCTGGATCAGAAGATGATAGTTATATAATGTATATATATATCCCACCTGATACACTTTGGCACTATAGCCGTACATAAGAGTGGGAAGGACAAGTGCATCGCTGTAAGACTGGAGGTTGATATAGTCCCAGTGCTGAAGGCAGAATGTGGCACCCGAATAACAGCTGATAACTGTTGGGAGACCACCATGCAAGACCTTCTAAGCGTAACTCATTTGTCCTATGATGCAAGTGAATTGTTCATAATATGTTGACATCACATAAAAGCATTCTGATAAAAACCCTATATATCCATGTGAGTTGTCATTACTACAAATGACATGGGTTTCGAATCGTCGAAATGAGTATAACTCCGATGAATTCATTAGTACAGAATAAGCTGTTGAGATTGTTCCTCCGGCTGGATTGCAATCATTTACAATCCCTGTACATTCCGGTGACAAAATATTGCACTGGACTGATCACCACATTGGTATAATCTGTGATATATAAGTCACCAGAGAAAGCATTGCAATCAGCACAATGTTGTCTAGACTCACAAAGATGAGTAACAGATATTCTCAGATGTAATAAATAAGAGGCACAATGTGACCTACGCTAAAATCGCGTATGCTCGGGCACTGTATTGTGACCTGCGCTGAGATCGCGTATGCATGGACACAATATGACTCGTGCCAATGACGTGGACACAATTCATACAACCTCCGGTACAAGCGGACAAGGTTGACTGCCACGACATCACATCTGAAATCAATAAATCACTCAGAGAGAAGGTGTGACATCAGTACAACACCGTTATACATATAGTCATGAGGATTTTAAAGAAGACACAGTCTCTCCGATATTGACAAACATGGTACATATATTACCATGCTCTCTAATCACATATCTGATATCCCACAGCATACGATGTTGGTAATAGCAAACCACTTCGCTGCTGGAGGGTAGTGTTGTATATATACAGCACATGCTTGGGCACTATATGACCCACGCTGATGACGTGAATTCGGGCTGCATCCCAAAGACTGCGATGCACCTTTGGTGCAATGGGCTGCAACCCGAGAACTGCTATCCAGCTTCATAGTAAGCTATCACGTCATCACATAGAGGTCGGACCTCGGTTGTATTTAAACGGCGCTTGACAACCGCCTAGCAATACACTTCCTTGAGGGGGGAAGATGATAAGCTAAAAATACAACTAAAACCCAAATAAATAATCAAGACAAATAATAAAACAATGTAAGTTGCATCATTGTTTTTGTTTCAATGGTAAGCCTGACTATATACAGTTAAACCATGCAGAACTCCATGAAGTTGACACATATTTGTATCAAACATTTCTAAGGTCATCAGCCATGACATACATATGAGCTTGATTTTGAAGACCTAGACATTGTATACATCTGGTCTAGCGTGTATCCAGACAAGAATTGTATATTGACACGGTGCAAGCACTATAGCCTCTGCCACCGATGATCATTGAAAAAGGGCAACCATTCTTGATATTTCATCTGATTGGATCATTAAAGGTGTCAAGATTACTCAATGCAATATGCAGGCTACGACGGCCTGAGTACAACACCTAGAAAGGTGAAAGCCAATGAGCTGACCAATGCAGCATAAATGCTAGCTGCCTTTGAAGGCTACATAATAAGCCTATTGCCCTTATGTCTTGAAATGTGTCCGTGTATTGGCATCTCTTTGAGGTAATCATACCTGCTGAATGAGCCATACCAACCATCTTGTCTTCATTGATCATTACATATCTGATCATACCGCCATTGAACAATGCCTATTCTGTGAGATTATTATTTGGAGGCATTTCAGTAGTGCACATTAAACAATTGTAGTGCAGCAAAGATCATCAGCTCTTCATCATACCTAAAGGTTGAGTTGTTGTCAAAAGCATTGATTCATCAGACACCATATCTCAGAGGTCTACTCATCATGGAAGACAGAATCTGTGCAATCATGGCTATTCAGCCTTCACGACATAGCTAACATAGCTATACAGTCTATGACCCAACCGTTGTTAAGCAGCCTCCACGCCATATGGCTAAAAGATGGCAAGCAATCTCTTCGGTCATTCTTGGGCATAGAGCAATCAAGCACAGCCAATTCAAGATGTTTATCCCGAGATTCTCCAAGAATTACTCATGTTTTCCATGTGTCATTTGAAAACAGCCAATATACCGCCCTATGATGGGAGTCATCTCCTTCAGCGAGGGGAAGTGGTTATGCTGTAAAGTTGACCAATCTGATCATCACAAAAGTGACAGATTTGAGAAAATCGATTGAAACTTGTATTGAAATGAATTCCTTTATACAATAAGGTATTGCACCTAAAGGAATAAAGGTTTCGTGGCCTGAAATAGGAAAAGAGTTTTACATTGACTCTAGTTCCTGAATCCAGAATCACATAGAAAATATGTTCTATCCTGTGCATATAAAAAGTACATTAGATTCAGATTCTGAGCATACAAGTGGACTTGAATGCACTCGGGTTTGTACTGAGTTGCAATTGTCCAAAGTTTTTATTCTGATATCACTACTTATTTGTGGAATAGCATACAATGGTATAAACCATCCACATATAGATTGACACCATACTTGTGGTGTCATATCATTTTGGCACATAAGACAAGCATGCTTCATTGAGGAATAAAGACTCTTTGAAAGCTCATTCTGGAATGTTTAGAAATTTGTTGCCTCGTCCATTAGGCCACGAAGTCTTGGGAAAAGCCATGGCGGAACTCGAACCCGCAATCTACAGATGGTTTCCAAGCGCAATTCATCCTCATTCTGGAAAGTGACAGAAATTTTATAGTCATCAACAAGTCACAATTCTATCGGATTGAAATGACACATTCATCATTTATACTTCCTTATCATGACAAGTCTCTGAATAGTGTTTGCCCAAAAATAAAATGGGCACCATTGAGATAAGCGATCATGTACTAAAGAAGATACACATATCACTAGGCAATGCCATGTTCTAATCATAATGAAATGACATGCCAGCCATCCATCAACTACGGAAATACAACTCGTAGTAAGTTGTTGTCATTACAGACACTTCTTGATTGACTCTCCATTAGCTTCGATACCAAAGTTAACTTCGGTACCATCACTGATTTCGTTATTCATTATGACAATCATTATCCAGAAGTTTTGTCTAAGTTGGGCACACCATTATCTAAGTTGGGCACATCATTGTCTAAGTTGGGCACACTATAGTGACCTGAACTGACAATATATGTGGGCTGCAACCCAAAAACTGCATATTGATTCATAGTAAATTGACATTGGATATTTGACATCACCTGGCATTTGCCACATTCAAAAACGTCAGGCATATTGCCGGTATGACGTAGAGAGAATCGGTGTTCATATTGACATTGTTACCTCGAAAGCATTCGATGAGTAATCTCAGTCTGATTTTCTATCAAACGATGTTCACATAACATAATGATTGAATAACATTCTCCATCACCATCTGATTGGTTTGATACACCTCTTTTTAAAGGGGGAGGAAGAAGTATAGATTCATTCATTCTTTATACAGCTGCCACAAATTGATTTTACATCATTTGTGATTTTGCTTGGAAGATTAAAAATCTTATCAAAAGTTCCAGCATTTGTATATAGCAGCCATAAAGTTGATGACACGGTGCATCATGCCGATTGAAGCATCAAATGAAGTCTTATTTGACTTACCTAGTCCGAGAAACGGCTGAAAGCCGTGGCGCCGCAGGCGCGGTTTCCCGGATGCGGCCGAAGGCCGCCAAAAAAGGCCCCGCGCGAGCGGCCGCTCCACGATTTTGGGTATAATTATTTTCAAGCCGCTTAGTAAAAACGTGCATTTCACACAATATTCACTTTTAAACTAGTAATTTGTGATTATTAAAATCGAACCATCCTACCTTCTCGGAAACACAATATCGTCTACCTAGTAGCTTTTATCATGCCAAAAAGTTTTGATATCCATGAATCCAAGTACTCTATATACATATATTACAAATTTACACATTTGATACGGGACGCCGAGAGTTGCAATATGTTACCAACCTTCTGCCATAAAAGACAACTTGCTAGACCGTTTCTGAAGACGGCTCACCACAGCGGAAACACCTTGATATTTTCCTCTGCTCTGCTTATCTGTGTGCTCAAAGCGCCAAGGTTTGCCGTCAAAATATGAGTTTAAGGCAGCTGTCAAAAAGCCCTCACACTCAGTGCTTGCAGGTCCATTGTACTCAATAAAACTCTCCTTCACATAATTGTCTTGTGAGAGCCCCCGACCAGCAACGGCGTGTCTATCAATTGTGGAGCCCATTCCCTCCATGACTTACTGACACATAAAGTTCATTATGAAGAAATCATAGATACACATTTCTCCGGCTCTGACATATTATATGAAGGGCACTGACATAGGAGAACGATGGTTTTTCAAATGTGAATAAGCTATATTGTAAGCTTACGACCATCACTTTGACGTCAACAGCCTAAGATGCTGATTGTCGAAATTCAAGAGTTGAAGGATTCGTTGAATCAGCCTTGGTAACATGTGTTTTGATTGATGAATTGTTGATCCATGGTTTCTCCCCAAATCTAGAGAAGCTGGCACACAAGTTGTTGCCAATGTCTTAAGGAAAGCATCTGAGCAAAGGATTGCCAGTTGTGCCATCAGGCATCGAATTCCATAACAGCAAAGCCGAGTGAGTGAGATCCGCCACTCTAGCTATTTGCCCGTCATTCCTTCCAGGTTCATGACAAGAGACAATTCATCAAAGTCATACACCAATGCATAAGTCACATGCATGGTTGCACAGTTTGTATCCGAATGCCATCCCATCAAGGTTAAGCATCTAGACAGTAACTCTGGCCAACCAAAAGCCTTCCTGTCTTCGGATATCTTGAGCATTCTCATTTCCAGCTCCATTATGGACTAGGAAGCATCATGACTGTGCCTCGCCAGGACGCTGATCCTCAAAGCTGCACACTTGAGGCGAGCCTTATGAGACAGTGACCTTTGGTATGTGGGGCGTCAACCCCTTATCAAATCCTGAACACTTGTTAACACCTGGATAAATTTATCATGATGCAACTTAAGTGGGATTATAAGTTCCACATAATCATATTGTCTACGTATGCTGAAGGCATAACTGCCGCATATGGTTACAATAGGTCGCAGCTTCTATAACATTGTGGCTTCTGAGTCAAAAGCTGATAGCCGATGACTTTTGCCAATAATTGCCGACCAAATAATAATAAGGCCGTGGAAACATGTACCCAAGGGTTTTCGTCGATCGGTCGTATATATATCAGGGCTGCATCCCAAGAACTGCAGGGCTGCATCCCAAGATCTGCAAGGCTGCATCCAAAAAACTGCAGGGCTGCATCCCAAAAACTGCAGGGCTGCATCCCGAGAACTGCAGGGTTACATCCCTAACATTTTTACCCTGCATCAAATTGATATGACAGGAGCAGGAATTGATCCTTCCTTGCTAAGGTGTAGTGAGCCTTGTATAAATCATACCCTTACACAGATACGCATATGCGGGTACCAATATCTGTGGAAAACTGCTAATGCTACATTTGCCAATGGCGTGGGACGAGTCCAACCAGTCCGCTGCGGGCGACGAGGGGTCGATCAGCAGCTCGATCGTGGAGAACAACAAATTGTTGGCCTCCACGCGGACGGCCAAAGTAGCGTCGTCCAGCGTGAAGAGCGGGAGGAAACCGGTGTCCTCAGTGACGAATGCCGCCTGCAGGGCAGAGACCATCCTCGTGAAGATGGCCGCCGCGTGGGGCTCCGCACCGGAAAATCTACCCTCTTTGCCGTCGAACAACTTGCGCTGGACGTGCTTCGCCACCTTCATGTCGAAGTGCTCCCGCTGTAAGGTGCGTACCGATGCCAAAAATGTAGCACCCGCCGAATTAGCGGCCGGCTGTGCCGCTGTCGGGGTCGCGGGTGTGTTGGCATGCCTGGCAACAACGGAGTCAAAGATTGTGCTTAATGTGCGGCGGCGATGCGCCATGCTAGCCGTTGATCTAGTAGAAGCAACCATGATGAAGAAGACTACAGGGGTGGAGTGAGGCAAGAAGACGTGGGGAAAAAAATGCGGTAGTCTTGGGCGGCCAAGAAATGTGGTGGGTCGTCGATACGGCTGCCGTGAGAGAGCAGAAATTTCGAGAAGTCGTGTGGTAGATGGCGGCCGATACGAAACGGTGTGGTGACCAACCAGGATGCGTAAACCAATCCAACGTTAAATCCCGCAGAAAAGACGTCCTCAAAGGCCTACAGCCAGCCGTAAATCAACCCACAAAACTTAGGCCATACCCGCGACTGCCGGCACTCCCACGCGCGGAGCGCCTCACTCCATCCCAAGCGTCCGGCCTTAGCCAATCATCCTCGCGGTGTCGCAGTGGCTAAATAAAGCGTAAGTGGGGCCAAACCTGTCAGATATATAGTCGGGTGTATATATCGGATAACGGAGAATAAACCCTGTGTTAAGGGTTTCGATATCAGAACGGTAAAAGGCTCAGATTGATAAAAGAGATACACATAAATACTAACGGGTGTTTCCCGTCTACTGGTGACGGTCACCCAGCCTACTATAGGAAGTGACAGGTGACAGTCTTTACTGTCGGTGTGTCACATCCAGCATCAACCTTGATGTGACCTGGGACCGCCCTGACCAAGAGTACAGGCCCCCAGGTGTGCTACAGTTTCCTCCTGAAGTTAAGTAGGGAGTTTGTTTGCTTCGTTTCACTACTAGCTCCGGTCACCACCCTAGGTGGTGTGCTGGATGTGACACACCGACAGTTTAATCTGTCACTTGTCACTTCCTAAAGTAGGCTGGGTGACCGTCACCAGTAGTCGGGAAACTCCCGCTAGTATTTATGTGTATCTCTCTTTTATCAATCTGACTTTTACCGTTCCGATTCCGAAACCCTTAACTCAGGGTTTATTTTCAGTTATCTATATATGCACTCCGAACTATATATCTGACAGGGCTCCCGTCCCCAAGGAGGGGGTGGAAGTCACCGTCTCCATGAACCACCAGAGCAAGTGCGCGCGACGAGGAGGGGGTGAGGAGGGCGAAGGTGAAAAATGCGGTGAAGGGATGTGGTTGAGCGCATGGGAAAAGGCTCGAAAGGGATGATGATGAAGGGTGAAGTGTGCGTGATAGCACCACCAGACACCACCAGATGGTGACCAGAGGGCGCATAAGGTGAAGGTGAGGGAAGTGGAGGGATGAAGTCGAAAGAGTCAAAGCACTCGTTGTCGATGGTGAACGCGATGGACTCAAGCTTAGTGCCTGGTGCGCAAACACCACCAGACACCACCGGACCATAGCCAATGGTAGAATGTTGCCGATGTACTCAAAGAGAAATCAACGTTGAACGAATAGCGGCCATACGTGCACGCTAAGGTCTAATGGACATGGTCGCTAACCACTGACTACAAAGGGACAAAGAACGATTTCACAAAAAAGGTGGGACAAAATATAACCACAGCTACATTGTTGTCGTAGCTGCAACAAAATGATTCGCAACATAAATAACCTTCTATGCAACAAAAAAGACCCACTACCAAGCTGTCTCCAACGGTGCAAATCCAATCCGGTAAAGCCTACCAAAAGAAAAATGGGCTATGACTTTTAGGCAGTGTGTTCGTCAATCCCTAAATATCGAGATGTGCACAATGTTGTGTTTCAATACATTATCCGATCATAATATATATCCGGTATTTTTGGACATACCATAGTCGAAGAAAATGATATAGTGGAATCTAGGAGACTGTCTCGAACTTTGTATTACTCGCGGTAAGTGCGTCGCGGTAAAGCCGGGGTTGATGTTGAATTGTTTGAGACTGCCATGCAACTACAAGTATACTCCCGGAAGAATACTTCTTTCTTGTGGAGGCCAGGTAATACGTATATTATCAGCTTATTATCAGCTATGTGGATGTTCCAAGAGCATTTTTTTCTCAATAACTTGAAACAGTCCTATAGCTGAAGTCTCCCGAAATAATGTCGCAGAAGTTTGAAATTACTTTGCTGCTGCGAGACGAGCTCCAACATCACTCCAGTTTACAACCTGCCAGACCGCCTTCAAGTAATCTGGACGCACATTTTTGTACTGAGGAAGAACACACAACCCA